>NDGN011341299.1:0-28552 GCA_002564285.1 Tympanoctomys barrerae | reverse complement strand
CCGGCTCTTTTTTTTTCTTTTTGTACTGGGGATCAAACTCAGGACCTTAAGCTTGCCACTCAGTTGCTTATGCCACTGAGTGATCTCTCTTGCTAGGTTCCTATTTTATATTTAGTACAGGATCTCACTACCTAGATCGACTCAGTGATCTGCCTCTGTTCAGCCTTCCAAGAGGCGTGCCACCACGCCCAGTCTCAATTGCAGTGTCAGCATGCCCGGAGGTGGGAATCAAACCCTGGCTGTTGTGCTCTGCCTAAGTAGTTGCTTTAGCTTGCTGAATTATCTGGCTGGCCCTCAAGATTTTTTTAAATCTAATTCAAAACCATAGACTTCATAGGGAGAGTCAGTGAGTTGACTCCCAGAGCACCATGGCTGGCTACAGCTGATGCTTGACTCTATGGCAGCCCTGTGGGCACAAGGGCCAAGGGCCACAGTGGATATAGTATTGCCAGGGACAGGTGGGGTCATGGCAGGAGCTTCCGACATGGTACAAAGTAATAGGGGAAGGAAGAAGAGGATGCTCAAGTCCTTTTGTTCTTACTTTGCCAGCACTGTATATGGATTCATCTTCCTGTTCAAATGGATAGAAGAACGCAGGTCCCGTCGCAAGGTCTCTACCTTGGTGGATGATACATCTGTGATTGATGACGATATTGTGAATAATATGTTCTTTGCCCACCAGGTATGTTGGGCTCTGTGCTTGTTTGAGGGTACAATGCTGCTTTTTGTTGTTTGGTTTTAGTGTTGGAAGTGGAAGTAAGGAACAGGAGCAGGAGATAGGTATATACCAAAGGTGATAGTTTTGGTAGCTTCTTTTTTTTAAAAAAATTATTTATTTAGGAAACTTCTTGGTGGAAGAAAACCAGCTCTTACTCAGTAGAGGAAATACTTTTAGAGTAGGGTAGCATCTCAGTTCACTCTCCATGTCCCCGGACACTTGTACGTGTTAAATGAACAAGTGTTGAGTGAGGGTGATGACAGCCGGGAGGATTCCTGTCTCAGAACCCATTGCTAATGAATACAGGCTGAGGGGAGTTTGGGGTGAAGAATTCTGTGTGACTGGTCTTGGTTTCACAGCTGATCCCCAACTCCTGTGCCACTCATGCCTTGCTGAGCGTGCTCCTGAACTGCAGCAGTGTGGACCTGGGACCTACCCTGAGTCGCATGAAGGATTTCACCAAAGGCTTCAGCCCTGAGGTAGGCTACAGTGCCTTAATCCTGACTCACAGCTGGCTGGGCAGATCTGATCCCAAAGGGAGTTCGTAATGTTGCCACTATTTGGCTGTTTCTTTTTCAGATGACCGTTAACATTACATTTGACCTACATTTAGTTGTGAAAGGCAGTTGGTTTTAGGCTCAATTGTCAAGGGGAGGAGATAGATGTAGGGAAGAAATAGCCTTATGTTACAGTGTCAGAATCTTCCCAGTTAGGGCTTTTCCTGTTAGGCCTCACTGCTCCCTATTTTCCACTGATAACTACAAGGCCAGAACAGACGGTTTCTAAGGGGTACCAGCACTCTTTTCTCTCCCCTCAGAGCCCCTTAGGAAGGTTTGTGTTGCTTCAAATTCCTAAAATGCCTTCAGGTTTGCTAGGGTTTTGCACTCTGCCCCAGACCCACCTGAGAAGGTCTTCTGATGTGGTCTTATTCTTCCCCCTAGAGCAAAGGATATGCAATTGGCAATGCCCCAGAGTTGGCCAAGGCACACAATAGCCATGCCAGGTATGTAGAAGTGTGGCGGCCCATATGGAGTGTGGTAGGGGAAGATGTCATGTCTGTGGGCCTAACTTTGTATTTTCCCAGGCCTGAGCCACGTCACCTTCCTGAGAAGCAGAATGGCCTTAGTGCAGTGCGGACCATGGAGGCGTTCCACTTTGTCAGCTATGTGCCTATTACAGGCCGGCTCTTTGAGCTGGATGGGCTGAAGGTCTACCCTATTGACCATGGTAGGCACCTGAGCTAGGGGCCTGTTGGGTTTCTTGCTTACTTTTTGGGTGTCGAGCTTAAGGCCCTCAGGTGGTGGGACCCAGTGGCAGAGGGTGGGGTTTATACTGAGAGCATCTAACTCTGGCTTGAAATTTACTACATTGACTGACTAGTTTATGACTGGCTAAACCATACTTGTCTTAACTTTTTTTTTTTTTTTTTTTTGGCGGAACCAGGGAGTAAGCTCAGACCCTCGCACTGGCCAGAGAAGTGCTTTTTCCACTGAGCCATCTTCCCAGCCTGTCTTAACTTTTTACCCTTGACTTGATCAGACTCCCAGTTGCCCTCCTGATCGCTGGTCTCCATCTTTCCTAGGGCCTTGGGGGGAGGATGAGGAATGGACAGACAAAGCTCGACGGGTCATCATGGAGCGAATTGGCCTCGCTACTGCAGGGTAAGGGCCTGCGCCCATCCTACTGTATCCTTGTAGAGCTATGCTCCCTTTGAGGGGGATATAGGAAAGCTCAGTGATTTGTAAATTGCAAGGCCATAAGGTTAATCTGGCAAGATGAGGCGTCTACTCCTTGCCTTATTTCCTGCCTGGACTGCCCCTGGCCAACCTGGAATGAGCTGAAGGAGAGAGGCAGGCTGTGCTGGACGCTAGGTGGCCCATGTGTGCTGGTTCGCTTCCTACAGGCGCCTCACACAACCCATTGGAATGTATTAGCTCAGGTGCCTGTTGTACCGGGTGTGCCACCTGCTGCCCACCTTCTGGGGTGGGGCCTGTCCCTACGGTGGCAGCTGTAAGTACATGGAGCCCTGCCAGGATGTCTGCCTCAATCTGATGGTGGGTCTGGGGTGGGAGCTGCTCTCACGGCTGCGGCTGTGACTGCAGGGAGCCCTACCACGACATCCGCTTCAACCTGATGGCAGTGGTGCCCGACCGCAGGATCAAGTATGAGGCCAGGCTGCATGTGCTGAAGGTGAACCGCCAGACAGTACTGGAGGCCCTGCAGCAGGTAGGTTTTCCTCTTGCCTGGCCCTGGGCCAGCCTTTCCTCCAAGGCAGCATCTTTTTCAAATCACACTATTTTATGGATCCAAGCTTTTTCTTTACAATACTTCTCTTGTTTGAAAGGTAGAACTAGGAGCACAGAGGGAGAATAGCTTCTAAAAGAAGGTGGTGGTTGTTTGGTTGTTTGCTTCTCTGTGAATGGTGAATGGGTAGAGTTGTGACCATTGTGCTGTACTTAGCTGTCTGAGGTGGAAGCCTACCTCTATTCTCCCTCCATCTGAACCTCAGATTCTGTTTTCAGCTGATTAGAGTAACACAGCCGGAGCTGATTCAGACCCACAAGTCTCAAGAATCACAGCTGTCTGAGGAGTTGAAGCCAGCCAGCATCAAGTCCGCCCTTGTGCTGGAGGCAGGCAGGGCCCCCTCGGCCTCTGAGGGCGCGCACACAGGTACGTGGTTGGGGAGCAGTGGGGGCCTCTCCTCGGCTTCAGGGCCATCCCTCATAGCTTGTCTTGGGAGGGCCACGCAAGAACTAGTGTTTGTATGTGTGTACTTGGGAAGTGGTGCAGAGGCTCCTGTGGGAGGTCTGCAGGCCAGTGCCCCTGGCTGCCTCCCCTAGGAACATAAGAGAGTCATGCTTCCCTAAAAGGCACCTGTATAGGGTTGCTATTACCCCAGCCCTCAGCCCTCCCCTTGTTTTCTGTGGAAGTGTATTTTTCTGCCTCCCCTGCCTTTTTTTGTCCCCATCTCATTCTGCTGGTATTTCTTTCTTTCTCCCAACTGGCTCAGCTGTTCTCTAGGAGGGAGGGAAAACAGTGCTGTGTAACAGGATTGGGAAGACTGGTCTTTACTTGAGGATCCAGCTGAAGGTCCTCTCCCTGTCTTCTTTGTCTCTATCTCAGATGGTGCAGAGGAGGTGGCAGGTTCATGCCCACAGGCTCCAACTCATAGTCCTCCCAGCAAACCTAAGCTGGTGGTGAAGCCTCCGGGGAGCAGCCTCAATGGTGTTCCCCCCAACCCAACCCCCATTGTCCAGCGGCTGCCAGCCTTTCTAGACAATCACAATTATGCCAAGTCCCCCATGCAGGTAAGTGGGAAGCACCCTTGCCAGATTTCCTCTGAGCTTTTCAGAGGCCACAGTGGCGGTTTTCCCATGTAATCCCTTGGTGTTCACTTTCTGCTGGGGCCTGGATTTCCAGGTTCCTCTGATACTCAGAGGCCCCCTCTCTAAGAGGCGTAGAGAGGCAAGGAGAGCTTGTCTGATTTGAAATCTAGTCCCCTGGGTGTGGGGTTAAATGTTGAGGGTATGTTCTTAAAGGAGTCCTCTGTAGGCTTCTGTGTAGTGTCACTGGGTGGCAGCCTCTCCAGAGCCAAGTGGAGCACCTGGGAGGACTCAGTGGGCGCCTGGAGAGGGTGTTACCTTTCTTCCTGACTGAGTGCTGTGCCCAGCTGGTTGGGCAGCCCCTGTTCCTGACTGCCCTGGTCTCTGGCCCAGGAGGAGGAAGACCTGGCAGCGGGTGTGGGCCGCAACCGTGTTCCCGTCCGTCCACCCCAGCAGTACTCGGATGATGAGGATGACTATGAGGATGAGGAAGAGGAGGATGTGCAGAACACCAACTCTGCCATCAGGTCAGCCCCGGCTCTTGGAGGCCAGCAGACTGTTCTGCATATTGCAGCCCAATGTCTGAGAGTGCTATGAGTGGATGACATTGTATACCTACAGCATGCAGGCCCTGGGGGAGGCCAGCCTGAGGGCTGACCTGGGATTACAGGCATGGTGGTGCACGCCTGTAATCCCAGGCCTGGGGAGGCTGAACACAGAAAGATCACTGGGAGCTCAAGTTTAGGGGCTTGAGGGAGGACTGAGCACATAAGCACCTATCAAGGCATGTTGTTGAATGTAGATTTTCAACTGGGCCATGAAGGATTGGTTGAGGAAAAAGGTGAGGGGAATGGAGTTGATGGGAGTAGGGGAGGCAGTACTGTTGGAAGATGTGGCCTTAGCACAAGGCTGGAGTGAGGTCACTAGAATTGAGGTGTTCTTTAAAAATACCAGGCTTGGGGCCCATAAGATAGCTCAGTGGACTAAGCACCTGCTTAGGCAAGCTCAGGGACTGGGATTCAATCCCTGGCACTGCGTGCCATGCCGGCCCCACCCTTGGACATGCTGAGCTGGCAGCTGAGACCAGGTATGGTGGTGCATACCTGTAATCCCAGCCCTGGGGAGGCTGAAAACAGGAAGATCACTGTGAGTCCAAGCTGCATAGTGAGACCCTGTACCAAATACATTAAAAAAATAATAATACTGAAGAATAATACCAGGCTTCAGTAGGTGGAGCGTAAGGTACCACAATTGGTGTGACTGGGTGAAGCCTCTTGGACCGAGTGTGAGGTGCTTTGCGGTCAGCCTGTGGAGGCTGGGCCATTCTGGATACTGCTGGTTATGTGACTTGGCCTGTTCCCTCACCTCACCTTTTCTTGGGCCCCACAGATACAAGCGGAAAGGAACAGGGAAGGCAGGGTCCTTAAGCAGTTCTGCAGATGGGCAGCTATCAGTGCTGCAGCCCAACACCATCAATGTCTTGGCTGAGAAGCTCAAAGAGTCCCAAAAAGACCTCTCAATTCCTCTGTCCATCAAGACCAGCAGCGGGGCTGGAAGTCCAGCTGTGGCAGTGCCCACACATTCGCAGCCCTCCCCTACTCCCAGCAATGAGAGCACGGACACAGCTTCCGAAATCGGCAGTGCTTTCAACTCACCTCTGCGCTCACCTATCCGCTCAGCCAATCCGACGCGACCCTCCAGCCCTGTCACCTCCCACATCTCTAAGGTGCTTTTCGGAGAGGATGACAGCCTTCTACGTGTTGATTGTATACGCTACAACCGTGCTGTCCGTGACCTAGGTCCTATCATCAGCACAGGTCTACTACACCTTGCTGAGGATGGTGTGTTGAGTCCTCTGGCACTGACAGGTGTGTCTTGGGCTGATTCATTGGCTACTTGGTGTCTCTGGCAGGGAGGAGGGAGGTGGCCAGGTGACCTCAGAGTGTACTGTACTCTGACATACCTTTTCATGTCCTTCTCAGAGGGTGGGAAGGGGTCCTCACCTTCCATCAGACCAAGCCAAGGCAACCAGGGGTCCAACAGCCCAGAGGAGAAGGAGGTGGTAGAAGCCACAGACTACAGAGAGAAGACTGGGCTGGTCAGGCCTGGTGAGCCCTTGAGTGGGGAGAAGTACTCACCCAAGGTAAACCTCCTTAGTGGCTTTATCTTGGCAGAGAAAAGTTCCTAGGCTGCTACTGTGCCTGTGCTGGGTTACTGTGCCTGTGCTGGGTTTGTTTTTTTTTTTTTCCAGAACCAGGGATTGAACTCAGGCCCTTGCACTTGCCAGGCAAGCGCTTAATCTACAGAGCTATCTCCCCGGCCCCTGGCCTCTTGACTAGAATTTTGGTGTGAAGGCTAGTAGTTGCGTTCAGATGCCAGAAAACTTTTCTGAGTTGGGTCATGGCAGAGGCCATAATAGGCCCCATGGATCGTGGCCGCTCACCCTTGCCTCTGGCTGCCTCTTGATAGGAGAGCTTGGTGCTGGCCAACCTCCTCAGGTACTATACTGGATTTTGACAGGAGCTGCTAGCACTATTAAAGTGTGTGGAGGCTGAGATTGCAAACTATGAGGCTTGCCTCAAGGAGGAGGTGGAGAAGAGGAAAAAGTTTAAGGTGGGTGATCTCTCCACTCCAAAGTACGTGGTCTTCTGCCCCCTCTTGAGGTCAGCTGCTTGGGGAGATGGGCTGTGCCGCCCTCAAACTTTTTTTTTTTTTTCCCAGATTGATGACCAGAGAAGGACCCACAACTATGATGAGTTCATCTGTACTTTCATCTCCATGTTGGCTCAAGAAGGTGAGGGGCTTAGGGGTGTCTTAATTGGAGGTTCATGTCCATCAGGTCTCCTCTCTCTTAGAACTCATCTGAGGCTCGAGTAGACTAGGCTGCGGGGATGGCTGTGAAGGCCTTGGCTCCTGGCCAGAGACTTGCGATTGAGAGGGTGGCCGCTGGGCAAGCAGCCACCTGCTCCAGGGTCTCTGCCTTCTGCAGGCATGCTGGCCAACCTGGTGGAGCAGAACATCTCAGTGCGGCGGCGCCAAGGGGTCAGCATTGGCCGGCTTCACAAGCAGAGGAAGCCTGACCGGCGGAAACGCTCTCGCCCCTACAAGGCCAAGCGCCAGTAAGGACTTCTGGCCCTGACTACAGCCTGCTCTTGCCGTGATGCCCTCAGCAGGGGCTTTCCTTGCCCCACTTTCTTTTTCCAGTATTACCGAATAGTTCTAACCAGAGAGCTAAGGTCTTGGGAGTGGGATCCAGTCCACGCTCCCTGTGTCAAACCCTGGGGTCTGGCCGGGGGTGAGAGGGCAAGCCAACCCCATCATGCTCAGGGAGCAGCAGCTGGAGTTGGGCCACAGCTGGCTGTGGAGCAGCAGGACCTGGCCCTTCTGCCCAGGCAGCAGAATATATATTTTACCTATCAGAGATGTCTATTTTTCTGGCCTCCAACCCATCTTGCCATCACGTTAACATAGCTGGCTTCCTGACTCTGCTTTTTTGCTTGGTAACTGTCATCCTGGTGGCTCCAGGTCCCTGTGTCATGCCAGGGTTACAATGGTAGCATCCCAACTGGGGGCCTTGGTAAACATGGGACCCTGCTGCCCTAGGTCCAGCCACTAACCTGTCCCTGTCATGAGGAAGCCACTCCATTCCTCTTGAGAGAGTGCCAAACTCAGGGACCTGGCTGCTGCGCAAGACCGGGTATGGATGTTCCAGTGAGGGCAGGATGGATAGCCTGCTGGGGTCCCATGGCCTGAGTGGACAGGAGTGTTTGAGCTGCTTGATAGCCTGTAAAACTGCCCCAGTTCTACCTGGACATGTTGAGACTGCTGTCCATAGCAAGGCTTTGGGCCTCTTTGCCTTCAGTGTTGTGGCCCTGGCTATGGGCCTTCCTTATGCTCCCAGTTTCTGTCCCCAGAGCTGGGATTCAAAGGAGCCCCTGCCCAGCCCCTCAGTATTACCATGTCTTCCTCTTAGGAGTAGCAGGAACAGGGCTGCTTGCAGGAAGCTGGCACCCTCAGTTCTCTCTGCTGTGCCAGCTTCCTCGGCCTCTGCAAAGCACTCAGGGTGGGAGACGCAGGATCAAGATAACCAGTTGGCGCCTGTGTGCCCAGAGGGTTGATGCCAAGGGGTAATGTGGTCAGCGTTATTTCTGAAGCTCAGGCCCCACACACAGGCAAGCAGACCCCTTCTCTGTGTACATAATGACTGCAGGGGCTTGAGCACCACTTGACTCCTCTGGCTCCTATAAATACTGGATCACTAAATGAATAAAGTTGCTAAGAAATGACCCTTCCTGTGGTTGCTAGCCTGAGGTCAGGCTGAGCTAAGGCTTTGTGATCAGAGAGGTGAGAAGCAGGTATTCCTGGGGTGTCTGGCCTTCTAGGACACTAGGCTTGGGATTTAGGACCTGAGTCGAGGAGGACCTGTGGACGAGTTACACTAAAGAAAGTAGGCTTGGCTTTTTTACAGACACATCTGTCAGCTTTACTACCCAGAGTGGTGCTGCGCTCTGTCAGGGACGTAGTGCCACCTCCAGTTGTGCCTGCTGTGCTCTCCCTGGGACCTGGAAGGGGGCATGTGTCCTTTTCATTGCAGTTGGACAGGGACTGCAGGCCACACCTTGCTCTGCTCTCTCACGCCTGCTGATCCCATTCTTTGCTGAGGCTACTGCAGTCCTCATCCCACCTCCACCCCCAGTAGCAGTGGCTTCTACCAAGAGTGCCTCATACAAGCAATTGGCACAGCTAGACTAACTGGAAAATTCAACTTTAATGGCTCTGGGCCTTCTGTCTGAGTCTAGTAGTCCAGGGCACAGATGAGGGCCACACCACGCTTTATCCAGTGTCGCTGAGGTTGGTCAGTGGGGATCTCCACAGCAATGACATAGTTGGTAGAATGGCCTGTGGTTGACAGTGTTCCTGGAAGGCAAGAAGTAGAGTGTTAAATTGTGCTCTGTCCTATGAGAGCAGGGACAGGGCAGGGGCAAGGGACAGGCAGACAGTCAGGGACAGCATTAGGGCCCTGGCCTACAGGGAATCCTATCTATGAATGTGTCTGGCCAAAGCTTAGGACTGCCTGATTTACTACACTGAAGATCAAAGAGAAAGAGAAATGATGCTATTGATCAGTACTGGTGGACCCCACCCGGACTCATTCCTGCTTGTGCCCCACTGCTGTGAATACCTGCACCCCTACCCCATGGCAAGCTCGTGCTCACACATTGATGGAGGACATTAACTTGCCAGGTGGTGGCCTGGCTTTGTGTTGTCCCAAATCTGTCATTTTCTCCGCTCAGCTAAACTGGCTAACTGGCTTGGGTTGAGCTGGGTCAGTCCTTGGCCCCCACCCATAGTGTAGGCTCCCTGCTTTGGCCCTGTACCGGCACGGGTCAGTGTCTTGTAGATGGGACACAGGTAGATGTCCTGGTTCTGAGCCTTGCGGTGATGTACTGGCAAGAGCCAGATAACAGCCATGTCTGTGTATAGCTCCTTGGGCCGAGACTCGGCCAGCTGGAAGGCGTCTGGGTCCCAGCGGGCACCTTCCAGGAACAGTCCATGGATGTAGCACCCCACTTTGGGCCTTTCCTTGAGTTCTGAGGGTGACTGGTCCATCACCTGTGGCACACACACACATATACCCATACCTCCACCCGCAATCTAGGCCCGGGTTTTAGTCAGAAGGTGCACACTGCCTCCTGAGTGTTCCTGTCTGCCTGCCCACATGCCCATTACTTACCTGCCATTTTAGCCTGTGAATTCTGGCTCTCCCGGTCTCTCCTGGCTGGGTCTTCTCCCCACTTCCTGTTCGGGGGTACCCCAAATACCAGGCAGCTATTGCCTCAGTGCCCCTTCTGCCTAAGTTGTACCCCACCTTGTCACCTGACCTGGCCCTGGCTGTGTCCACACCTTGAAATCAAAGGAGATGATGTCGATGGAGATGACGAACTTGCGGGCAAAGTTCTGTAGAGTGCCTGTCAGGAAAGCCTGTGGGAAGAAGAAGCCGCTGATCCAGAACACAGCTGGGATGCCACCTTGGATCCAGGTGTGCAGGAAGTTCAGGCGCTGGAGCAGGTCCATGACCCATGAGGCCAGTGGCTTGAGTGATGGGTATGCTTTGGCATTCCAGAGCTCAGGCACAGTGTTGTTGTACAGGCTGGCGGCCATCAGCTCCAGCTGCGAGGACATCACCACCAGCCCCTTGAGTGCCTTGAGCAAGTCTCGCAGTGTCTGTGTGATCACTTGCAGCAGCCGGTTGTACCTGTGAGGTCAGGGCAAGCAAGCAGGCAGTGGGCTGGGGTTGTGGGGCAGTGTCCTCCCTAGTTAGGGGTCAGAACATACACATGAAGAGTATAGAGCTTTGTCATGCAGCCTGGGTGCAAATCCCAGCTCTGGCTCTTCGCAAATATGTGACCTAGGAAGTCAGTTAACCTTGTTTATTCATCCATAAAATGGGAATATATAGCACTTGGTATGGCACTCATATTGTCACTACTCTACAACACTCTGGCTGCTGACCCAGGTGGGGTGACAGGAGGAATTACCTAATGACCTCTTGTGCCAGTACAGTGTTCATCGACTCCTCATACAACACAGGGTACTTGGCCATCACCATTTGCAAGTTGATGGGCTCAGGCACCTGGAGCAGAATGTTCCGGGCTATCTCCTCCACTGTCTACAGCAGTGAAAAGACAGGAGGGAGTAAGGCTGGCCTCCTTTCAAGTTCTGAAGGATTCCACAGGCAAAGGCTTTCCCAGAGGAGCAGACAAGATGGTGGAGTCTGGCCTTGCCCAACCCTTGGCCTCTTCCCTCTGCTGCCACTCACCTCCTCCCGGCCTTGGCTGCCTACAGAGGATGATTTGGGCTGCAGCTGGATGATAGCACCAAGCAGGGCAAAAGTCTCATTCTGGGCAAAGGTGATGTTGGCATTGTCATGCAGACCAAAGAGCTCAGGCATATCGTTTAGTGGGAGACTTTTGATGTAGGAGATGTAGCCCTGGGAGGTAGGAAGCCTGCAATTGAAGCCTCTGCCATGTTCCAGGCCAACTTTCAGAGTCACCCTATTTTTGAGCAACATCTCACTTTATGTCCCCTATTTGCTGGCCCTGGCAGTAATGGGCCTGCATGCCTCGCAGTACTGTGGTATCCACACTTCCCTCCCACCCCCTCACATTTCTATCCAGATCCCTGCTCCTCCAAGCAGCTGTTCAAACATTCCATTGTAGGCCTTCTTCATGCTGCCCACTCAACCCTGCCTTGGCTCTTCTCCCTCCATAGTTCAGTAGGAATTTGTCTTCAGAGAGACTCCTCTGACTGCAGAGCCTGGGTCCAATACCATTTTGGAGGAGCTATCCTAACCTACACAGAATAATTAGATATGGAGGCAGGGTTTACCTCTGCAGAGCCTGCTCTCCAGCAGGTAGGGACTAACCACCTTTGTACCTAGGAAATGGATTAATCAGTGAAAAGGAGCCCCTGTGGGCAGAGGTTATTGCCTCATCACCAAGTACCAAAGTGTTAGTGGCACCCTGGAGCCCCAGCCTGGTAAGTCCCCTCCTGCTCAGTTCTTGGGGGTGGTCTCACATTGAGGTCATAGGTGGGCTGGATCTGGTGGTAGATCCCTGAGTCACTGTAGCTGTGATCAGGGGAGAGCACAGCAGGCCTGTAGAAGTCTTCCAGGATGTTCATAACGCAGCGGCGGTCCCAGTCATCAGTGACACGGCCTCCATAGTTGATTTCTCCTGCTGTGTACTTGAGGACCTATGGGATGGATGGGTTAGGGCCCCTGTAACTTCCACAGGTTCTTGATTCTGTTTGTTCTTGGCCCACCTTGTAAGGGATGTCATCATATTCATCTAGAAACATCTTGAGCTGGCTGATGCAGATGCGTAGGTCTCCATCTGTGAACTCATAGGGGATGTTGAAGCCCAGAGCCCCAAATTTACGACGCTCCAGTGCATTCCCATGAAACAGGCACAAAGAGAGCAGCAGGGACTTGAACTCCAACACCTACGGGAGTTAGGGGGACAAGAATGAGAGGTGCAGATCGGGCCAGGAACACAGGCATGCACCGAGTATGCCTCACCTTGCGACAGGAGTTGAGGAAGTCATCACTGAGGCTGTTGTAGGACTTCAGCAGGTTGGCCTTGACACCCCGGGGTGGCTCAATGGTCATCTTGGAGCCATTCTGCAAGATGGACACTGGAAACTTGTTACTGGGCAGACTGGTGAGCCACAGGCGGAAATCACGGTGCACCTGGGGGCCAGAGGCCGTCGTGAGCATCAAGACACAAATCAACAGTGAGCTTCCTCTGGGAAAATGAATACTGTTGATGCATAATGTTTGTCAGTTACTGAACACTTGCTGCCTGCCCGGGGCTGGGCTGAGTGCTCTGTGGGATTATCTCAAGCCTCATCCATCTTTCATGGCTGGATTACTACTCCCTTGAAGCAGAGGAGGCCCAAGTGGGTCTGTGGCAGACAGCGTGGCACACCTTGTCAGGGTTGATGTGCTCGATGAGGCGCTCCAGGGCTGGCATCCAGCTTGGTGCTAGGTGACAGTTCTGGAAGAAGACCCACTTGCCCCTCTCTATGGAGCTGCGCATCATGGCTTCTGCCCGGGGGCCCTGTGCAGGCAGGAACACAGAGTGGAGTGGGAGAATATCCTTCCAGCCCCTTCTCCCCTGCCTAGCCCTTACCTGTCCCTGACCCAGGGAGATGGCAGAGAGCTTCTTGGAGAACTTCATCTCTTCAGCAAATTTATAGAGATCAGCAGCAGGGTCTGTGCCAGGTGACAGCACAAAGATGAGGGGCGTGGTGGAATTGGAGTCTTTGAACACCAGTGAGAGATTGGCTGTCTGTAAGAATACAGAGATGCTGGGCCCACCTGGAATTGGTGGTGAGATGGGCCAGGCAGGGGAGGGGTCTCCTAGGGCTTCCAGAGAGATCTGTGGGGCTGCGTATGAGTCAAGTCCTGTCCTGGCCAATGCTGCAAAGAATTTCATCTTTGCAGGGTCCCAGCACTTGCCTGGGGCTCAATGAAGCGTGGTTCCAGGTTAGTGGCCACAAAGTCCTGCATGGCGTTGGTAACCTTATCTCCACGTAGGCAGCGAAGGACCAGCAGCTTCTGGAACTGGTCCAGGTACTGGTCCCAGATGCCAGGCAAGGGTTCCCTGAAACAAGTTGCCCTGAAAGCCAGTCTGAGGGGAACCACTGGCCCCAGGGATTCTGACATGTGGATAGTAGGGGAGAGTGGGCCTCCTGAGAGTATGAGTTTGGAGGTACATCAGAGATTGGGCCGCAGCTGAGGGTAATTCAGCCCTGAGAAGGCTCCTGTTTAGACCTATTTCTGGGGTCTTGGCTACTTGATGTGCTACCCTACCATACCCTGGGACCCAGCTTACCGGTGGGGCTCAAGGCTGTCGAAGATCGCCCGGAAATTTTTCAGGTGTTTCACAAAATCAGAGGGGAAAGCAGAAAAGGTTGGCAAGTTTGACAGTGCCAGGATGTCTCGCCAGGCTCGTTCTGACAGCCAACCTGGTGCAGGGTTCTCAGTCATGGTCTGGATGGAGCCCCCAGACAGGAGGTAGCGCCACTCACCCTGGAAGGGGACCGCGCAGGTTGTAGCCACCTTGCCAGCTCCTCCTTACCTCTAGGCACCCCGCCCAGAGAAACAGCTGCCCTTGGAGGTGTTGCTCAAATAGGTCTGATTTAGTGTCTCCACTTTGCTCTTTCTTAGATACGTGCTCACTGGGGCTTCTAGCTCTGGACTGCCTGTGCCTGAGGACAGTGGCTATGCACAGCACCTTCAAGGCTCTAAGGAGGCTTGTGCTCACAACATTGATTGGGCCACACCCCAGGTTTCCTGTTGTATTTAACCAAGGATTGTGCTGCTTTGAGCCTCTGCCCTTCCATCTTGCTGTACCCTCATGCCTGGCTTTCCCTTAATCCACCCTTCTCTCCCTGGCCCACAACAGGGCAACTGCTCAGGCAGCCCCTTGGCCAGCTCCCTGCCCCTGCACCTGGTTGATCTTGCCCTCATTCATCATGATGCGGACACACAACAGGAAGGCGAACATCAGCTTGTGCTTTTCAAAGAGGCTGCGGCAGACGTTGCTGTAGAGGCTATATGTCAGATAGCGGTTGATGTTGCTGATGCGCTTTTTCAGGTTGTCTGCAGGGTGGAGAGGTGATGGTGGAGTGCGGTAGATGAGAGAAGGAAGCTTCCACGGTGTCTTGCTAATTTTTGGTAGCCATCAGGGAAGCCTGAGCATCCTCTTGGGCAGCTTGTTTTCTCAGTAATGGGATCCCCAGGACAGTATGGATCAGTGGGCATGTTCTTAGGTGCCATGAGGCTGATGGATGTGAGAGGGTGTGCCAGGGAATGTGGATGTGTGTGCCTCATGGTGGGAGTGTGTCCAATCTGTCAGAGTGGGCCTGCTCTACCTGTGTGCCAGGGTTACCTGCCCTCTCTGAGTTGGCAATGCCTGAGAGGAAGATGTTGAGGAACCATTCGAGGGAGTACTGGTACATGGGGTCCACATTCGCCAAGTCAGACACACAGAAGAAGAGGATCTGGGTACGGACAGCCACAGGTATGTACTCCATGCGTGTGAGGTCAATGTCCTTCTCTGTCTGCTCTGCAATCTTGACCTTGGTCTGGGGACACAGTAGGAAGATATTAGGCCCAGATAGAGTGACAGGGCCAGGGAGATAGCTCAGTAGAATAAGCATTTGCCTGGCAACCGCAAGGTCCTGAGTTCAATCCCTGGTTCCACCAAAAAACAAAAACAAAAAGAACAGAGGAGAAGATAGAGGTGGATAGAGGTAGGGGCTAGGCCTGGGAGAGGGGGAAGAGGGGGGACTGGCCCAAGGCAGGAAGAGGCAGTTGCCCACCTGGATCTCAGCAGCTTTCATCTTGGAAGCCTCTAGCACTTTGATGAGCTCTATGTCATCCACGGGGTTACCTTCAGAGGAGCTGAGCCGGTATAGGATCTGGTCTTCGATGTCCTTTAGTTCCTGCCGCATCTTGGCATTACTGATAATCAGCTGGTTCTTGGCCTCCTCTAGGTCGGGTCGCTCTTCAGCCACTACCTGGCCCAGCAGCTGGTCCTCTAGGCCACTGCCAAGGTCAGGAGGCACCATGTTGTAACACCTGGTAAGCCCCAGAGGGCCACCTTCAAGCCTGCTCACTTATCTACCTGTGCCCCGCGGGGCTCTTATGAGTCCAGCATCCTTCCCATGTCCACCAGAGGGCCTGGGCTCCATCACAGGCTATGGGCTAGCACACAACCTGCTTTCAAAGTTAGTGGTGCTCAGTGAGATTGCTGGTGTTACCCCTGAACCCAGTAGTCTGGAACTCCAGCAGGACCTGGCCAGTTAGACCTCGAGTCTCTAAACAGTTCTTCCTCAAAGGAGGGGCCTATAGGTGATAGATCTCAAGGACCTTTGTACCCACTGACTTGTGGTTATGGTAGTGTCAGTGTTGATGCACAGTGGGCCTATGGGGTGAGGGCGAGAGATCTAAGGTGGAAACAGCGGCAGCTCAGAGGGCAGGTGGAGGGGGTGCCAGTGCCTGGGAGGGAGCTGGTGGAGCCCCTGAGTGGCTATTCAGCATGGAACAGCAAAGCAGCAGCCAGGCAGGAGGAGGTAGAGTGGGTGATTGGGTCCCTTGGGTGGGGACTTACCTGGGTGACAGGGTGAAATTGATGAGGGTGAGTTTGGTGGAGATCTCAGGTGTGTAATGTGGGTTGGGAAGCTTGGTAGTGATGTACATCCTGAAGTCCTCATGGTAGGGGATCACCGTGTCCCCCAGCTTCAGCACTGTGTTCCCCTGCTGCTTGTACGTCTGTGGTGGGTGGAACGAGCAGGCGCTGGGGCCTGAGCTATGCCAGTGTAGTGTTGACAGCTCCCTGCCCAGGCCTACGGCCCAATCCCCCTGCCCCAAAGGCCCACCTGCTTAAGCAGCACAGGCTCCAGGGCCGGGTCAAGCTCCTCGCCCACATTCTCCAGGAGGCATGGCTTGCCAAAGCGGATGGCATTCTCCATGCTACGCAGGAAGTCACGGTCACTCAGCTTAAACACATCCAGCCCATTGTCCTTTTCCTGCAGAAGAAAAGAGATAGGTGGGGACAGGAAGGCTGAGAGCCACCTGAGGCTGCTTCCGCTGCACCTGCTGCACCTGGCTATTGTGGGGTGGCACTCTTCTCAGTGTTGGCAGGAAGGCTCACCATGTTCTTGATCCATTTGTTGGCCTGGCTCTGGGGGTCAATGAAGTGGGTCCAACGCTGGGAGAACTGATTGATGACCCCATTCTCCACTGACAAAGTGTCATTGGGAAGGCCAGCAATCTGTGGAAGGCCAGATGTCAGACTGGGTCGGGGCTGTTATACAAGCAGGGGGCCCCATGAGGTAAACTACTCCAAACCTCATGCTTTGGCTGAATTTGTTTTTATTGCACCCTGTGTGTGTGTGTGTGTGTGTGTGTGTGTGTGTGTGTGTGCGCGCGCGCACGTGCGCGCGTGTGTGGGAGCAGGTGATGGGGTGGGTAGTCTTGATCCCCAAGGTCTCTGCTGTTTTTTTTTGTGTGTGGAGCCAGGCATGGAACTCAGGCCCTTGCGCTTGCCAGGGAAGTACTTATTCCACCGAGCTATCTCCCCGGCTCTGCTTCTTTTGTGCTCCTGATTCCCTCTTTTACTGACACTTATGTCCTAATGCTTGCCGAATTCTCATTCAGTGACACCATCTTCATGGAACCCACATCCCATTGGTTCTCCTGGCCTTTGCCCATACTTGGCCATCTTCCTATGGCCCCTTTGTTTTCTCTCTTTGCCAACTTACTCTGTCTTTTAGGGCCTAACATGGACATGACTTCTGTTAGGACATCGTTCCTAACCTTTACCTGGACAGTTTTCCTATGCCACCCCACACTCTTGGCTAGCATTTGTGCCTTCCTATTCAGCTTTCTCTCTCCCTCACTGACCCACCACCCTCTTGCAGGGCCCAGGAATATTCAGGAGAGGCACCTTCAAGTCTGGCCCCAGAAGGGAGGGTGGGAAGGAAAGGACGCAGGAGGTCCCTGGCCTTGCTGGACCATGCTGCAGCCCAGTCTGGTCTCTCCTGCCCCCCTGGGGTGAGCACCTGCCATGATCGGATCTTCACGGGATTCCCCAGCGTTCCAATTAGTGTGGGCTCAGAAGTATGTGGTACCTGATGGACTGTAAGCTGCTTGACCCACTGGTCGTAGAGTGCCGTGCGATACTGGCCCTGGGGAGATGCCAGACACAGGGCTATCACACCAGACTCCATGGCCCTTCCTCCCTGTGCTACACGGTAGCCTGCCAGATGCCCATGAGGCCCGAGGTCAGGTATGGAAGCAGACCTGTATACTAGTCCTACTTAGGGTGACTTGCTTGGATTCCACAGACCTCACCTCCTCAGCCATGAGGCAGGGTAATGGCAACACTTTCCACCCATATGCTGATTGTGAGGATTAAATTGGGGCCACCATAAAGTGTTTTAAGTGTTGGAGTAGAGCGTGGCACATGCAGGTGCTTGCGTGAGCGCTCGCACATTCCCCCAGAAGGCTCTTCTGGCCCTTTTGTGCACTGCTGCATCCCCAGGACCTGGCTCACACAAGTGGCCTGCTGAGGGCTTGCTGAATGAGAGTGGGAGGGAAAGGCCACCTACAGGCTGCCCCGTGGAGGTGAGGCCTCAGGAAAGGCCTCTCTAGGAGGGGAGACTGGTCAGAGGCAACTCTGTGGCTGCTTACCGTGAAGGGGCCCAGGTAGGCCACAAAGCCAGCAGCAACTAGCACGTTGCCCGAGATGTTGTCAAGCATGTTCTCCAGGTTCTCCACTGTCTCCCGCCAACGCACTTTCTCATCTGACAGCCCGTTGATGAGCTGTGGAGGGGGTATGGGCAGCTCCACAGAACCCCTTCCCTGGCCCTTTGGGGGGGAGGGGCTCTAGGAGGTTGTGCTGGGGGCAGCGGTGGGCCCCATGATGCAGCCCTTGTGAGTGCTAAGGAGAAGGTATGGGCAGGCCCCCAGAGCCCCCTCCCTGGGCTCCTGTGGGCCCTGTCGGGTGGGCATGCTCATGGACCCATGGAGGAGTGGTACACACCTTGTCAGCGCGGCCCAGCCGCTGCTCACACTGCTCACACTTCATTTCCAGCTCTTCTTTCTTAGCAATGCATTCTCGGTACTTGGCCTGCATGGTGGCAATGCCATCCTCCACCTCACGCAGGCGATGCTTGGCCTCCTCCAGGATCCTCTGTGTCGCCTCCAGGTCATCCTGGGCCTCCCTTAAGGCTTGCTACAGGCAAGGGGAGGGAACCAGGTCAGCTTGTCTGGGAGTACCAAGGAGTGGACTTGGCCACCACCAGCTCTACCTGGTCCTTACCCGCTTGGGCTCCACAGCCTTGGCCACGAAATGGTACTTGTGCATGGCCCGCACCCACTGGCAGATGGATGTGCAGGCCTTGGACACCTTGGCAATGGCAGCTGGTTGGAACTCCTCGTTGTCAATGTACGGCTGGATGGCCTTGATCACAGCCTCCCCAATGTTGTCCTGGTGTGGGATCATGCATGGGCCTCAAGAGGCTGCTTCCCACACCTGGTGGGGGAGGGGCTCTCGTGGGAGGCGGGGCCCCTGTGTGACCCCTGCATCCTGCCTCTCTGCTCTCTAGAAGGGCTGGCCAGACAAGGAATCTCTGGGTTGCTGGGATTTCACATAAATTTCCAGAAGCCTCAAGATCTGACAATACACAAGCTCCCATTAAAAATGTCATTCCAAGACCAGGGCTGCTTTCTGAGCAGCAGCTTCCGTGGCATGGAAAGAGTGAGTGGTTCGGGGTCTCCACCACTGCTCGGATGAGCGTAGGAAGCTGCACTGCTAACAAACTTCCAGGGCCGGAGCTCCCGCCAAGCACTGGCCCTGAGTGGGCCTGGCCTGCGTGCTTTGCCCAGAATGGCTTGTTTAGGCCTTGGGGCCTCTAGTTTCCTTCCTAAAGGGAGAGGAAGAAGAATGGTGAAGCCCAAAGGGGATCTAGCTGCTGCTGAGACCTGAGGGCAGCTGCTGTCCCTATCTCCAAGCTCAGCATGGCAGTGCCCAGCCCCTGCACCAGCATGTGGTGGGGTGGCCCCTATGGGTTGGGCAGCTGCTCCTGGCGCAATTTCCAGGACGGACAGGCCCCCCCTGCCGGGAGCTGCGGGCTCTAGGCTGACCCAATCATGGGACAGCCCCTAGAGAGCACATGTCAAGAGGGACAGAGAAGTCCAGAGGGACACAGGGGAACCTGAAACTCAGGTGCTGAGGCTATGGGACAAAGGTGATGGTGATGGTCTTGGTTTTAAGGCCGTAGGGCTCCAGATTGAAAAGGGCGCAAAATAATACCCAGGCTGTGGAGTCTTGCAGTGGCTGCAGGTTACATCCTATGGGGCATAGGAGCCTGCTTTGATTATGATTTTCCCAACACCCATCTATTGGTGGGTACCTGTCGCCCTACTGATATAGGAGACAGGGTGTGGCATAACTGGCTCTGGGAAATGAACCGGATCTGTTAATCACAAGATTCCCGGTCACACCAGGACCCATATATAGACTTTCTTGTGTGCTCCCGTGAGATGTGGATAGCATAAAAGAGCCCAGCCATCACGGAAAGCCCAATCCTGAGTTCCCACGATAGCCTGTGCCATGCTTCTCACATGGGAAAGTGTACTCTTTATT
Organism: Tympanoctomys barrerae; assembly: GCA_002564285.1. Lineage (NCBI taxonomy): Eukaryota > Metazoa > Chordata > Mammalia > Rodentia > Octodontidae > Tympanoctomys > Tympanoctomys barrerae. The sequence goes on along the minus strand of NDGN011341299.1, from coordinate 8,789 downwards.
TTTGCTTTTATCGTCTTTTTTCCTTTGTTTGACCCAAGCTTGCCCTGCAGAGCTGGCTTATTCCATACCATTTACTCTGCATTTTTCAAATAAAATTTTGGCACTGTTTTTGGCCTGTTTTGTCCACTTCTTTGAGGCAAGAAGGGCCTGGAATGCTTTGACTGGTGAGCCATTTCTAAAAACTACCCTATACCACTACCTCTATGCTCCACCATTCCTGTGGAGCAGAACCTGGGGTGGGGCAGGCTCCTCTCCAGTTTCCTTGTCCTGCTAGGTCCCTTTGGGTCTGCCCGAGTGCCTGGGACACTCACCTTGTCAAACTTGAAGAGGCCCTCAAGGAAGCGACCTGGGTCCTGTAGCAGCCCCTTGCCTGGCTCCCAGTAATCATCCACTTTGGAGCCTGGCTTGTCCCCAGCCACCTTCTTGGGCTTGATACCCTTCATGATGCACACAGCTTCAATGACCAGCTTCACACCTGGCGGTGGCCGTTGCATAGCACGTACCTGTGGGGCCAGTCACGAGGTAGGGAAGAAGGTGGTCCCTCCCTGAGCAGCTCCCTCTGGTCAAGGACACTGCCAGACAGGGTGGGGGCACCAATCAATCTGCTATGGCCACAGAACAAAAAGCATGCCTAGAGATTACCTGAGGTTGGTTTCAGCTTGGATACTGGCCTGAGGAGGGCAGGGCACACAGCTAGAGTCTAGCCCCAGGTCTGGCCTCACCTCTTGGCATGTGGCCCCCCAAAGGATGTGAAGAGGGCCTAGGAACACCACTAGGACTCAGGAGGACATTGGAGAAGTGTGTGAGAGTGACCGCCAAGAGAATTCCAGCTACCTACCTCAGTCACATCATTTTTGTTGAGGTTACGCAGGCTGGCTAAGGCTGCGTCTAAGGCTGGCAGCGCCTCATCCAGATCTTTCTGAGCATCATCAGCAATAGCTTGCGCCTTCCTGGCCTTCTCATTGGCTTTGATCTCCTCAGCCTGCACGGAATTCCGGGTGTCCTCAGCAATGGCTGTATCCGCCTTGGGGATGGCACAATGGAAGAGCTCAGGTTTAGCAGCAAGCATGCCCTTCTTTCTCTCATTTGTACCTCAGACTCCGCAGAAGGAAGGAAAAGGTTGGAGGGTTCCATGCTCAAGGCATCTCCCAGTCGTGACAAGCTGTAGCGGCTGGGAAGCCAGAAGCCCTTTCCACATGCTGAGCCATCATCATGGGCCTCGTGTGGGGCTCGGGGCTTTCCAGGTTTGAAGATTGCTATGGTTTGTGTTTAGTTGTCCCTCTAAAGCTTCATGCAGTCATGGGGCAGAATTCTAGACTTCGTGATTAGTTCATGATCCAGTGCTGGGATTATGGGAGAGTGCTACACCCAGCCTGGGGCAGATAGCCTGAAGGCAACATGAAGGAGCCTACTTGCCCTCTGCAGCCATTGTTGCTGCCACTGCCTTTTGCTCTCTGCTGCCACCATGAAGGGTTGATCTCTGCCATGTACYGCTCTGCCTTGGAGCCAGCTGAGTATGAACTGAAACCTCCAGTAACTGTGAGCTAAATAAACCTTTCCTTCATTTTGGGTGGGTATTTGTCCCAGCAATGAGAGAGGAGTAACTGAGACAAAGATACCTGTGCCATAGGGAAACTCCTCAGCCCACAGGGCCGCTTCATGCATGCCAGAGAATGACACGCCTCCCACCTCTCTTCCTGGATTTTGGAAAACCTTGGCTTTGAAAACACTTGAGCACTTCTTCCAGAAAACTGCCTCAATGAATGTTCAAGTCTGTGATGTTTACAGGGAAGACACAGACCTCAGAGTTGTCCTTGTGCTAGCAGAATCTGCGCATCTGCCTGAGGACCCCCTCCCCCCACCTGCCTGTGCTTATCTGCACTGTTTGGGTTTATTTGCTTTGCTCTTCACCGCTCTCAGCAAGTGCCTGGCATAAAATAAGTCTGACTACGCATCTGTCAAGCAAACGAATAACTATTGAACGAGGAAACAGGTATATGAAGGCTGACTGCCTTGCTTGGGTCAGGTAGGAAGCAATCTGTGGCTGTTTAGAGATGCTGTCCTCAGACAGGGTCAGGTATCTATCTAGGAGGGGAGTCCAGGAGCATCCCCAACCTTGATCTGATCCATAGTGTATATGGTGTCCTTGGCAGCCTCTTCCAGCAGGGGACGCATAATCTCTAGCTCCTCTTGCATCTTGGCCACATCCTCAGAAGTGCGAAGTAACTAGGGACAGGGGATACAGAAAGTAAAACAGATGTGACAGAGACCATGGAGAGATTCAGGCCTGGTAAGTGCCGGGCAGAGCCTCCTGCTGGGCCACTCCAGTTCTTGAGACAGAGGTATGGCAGCTTCAGTGGCCATCAGGTTTCTGGGTAAACTCTAAAGAAAGGGGCCCATGGATTCCTCCAAGAATCTATGGAGTAATTAATGGCTTGCCTTTGGCTGATAAAGTTTATTCTTTCACTAAGTGAGAGCCACCTCTTTAAACACTGGGCTCCAACTGAGAATGCTGAGTCACCCTGGTGCCCGGGTAGGACCATGGGCAGCTGGCCCCTGTCCATGTGGCTTCTCGCAAGCCCACCTTGTCAAGGCCACTCTTCATGCGGTTTTTGGCAGTTTTCAGCTCCAGTTTCTTCTGTCCAATGAGGATGGAGAAAATATTGAGCAGTTCCAGATAGCTCTTGGGGGTCACGTAGTTGTGGCGGGCCAGCTCTGCGAGGTACTCCACGCACTTCTTAGACACTGACTGGTGTATATACACACAGACCTGAATCTGTGAAGGGGAGATCACCACTGCTGGTTTCGTGGCAATCCCAGCAAAGACAGAGCACTCAGTGCCCCCAAAGTCACTGTAGCCTAGTCCTGAGGAGGGACCCATGGAAAACCTCTATCCTTATGCTTACTTTCTCCTCAGAGTCTTACAAATTCCAGGTCAAGGTCATCTCTTATGTAGATGAAAAACCTAGGGCCCACCCAGAGAAGTCAAGGATAGAGTTGGCTTTGAACATGGACCTCATGTCTCCTAGGTATGGCCCAGTGCCCTTGTCACAGTTCCCATGGTCTGCCTCTCTCTGAAAGCCCCAAGGTGGTATCCCCCAGAGGCTGGACCCAGAGGGAGGAAACAGGCAAAGCCAAGCAGAGATGGGCAGGGAACTGTTGGCTTTACTCTAGCTCCTGGTCCAGGGGGATATCACTCTCTAAGGTCAGGCCAGACAAATTGAGCTGACCCTATCAGTGGTCTGTGGAGTTGTCAGGGGACACTTTGAAGAAAGCTGCCATGAAACACTCAGTGAATAAGGAAGCTTCAGCCATGTGGCTATGTGCTGAGTAACAACATCCCTGGGAGGGCCTGATGCAAGGCTATCTGGTGGAAAGGCTAACTCAGTGGTAGGCCTGAGACTCTTACCTAGGCCTCAGTGACCCCAAGTCCATGCCCAAAATAAAGCAGTTCTCCCCAGAGCTTGTGCCTCACCAAGACACCTACCAGTCCTTCAATTATTTCAGAGGAAGATTCCAATTCTGGGATCTCGTTCAGGAACATGGCAGCCACAGACTGCAGGGCCTCGGCTGGCCACTCATTAAACCAGTCAATGGTACAGCAGTTGACGAGGGAGGGGAACTGCCTCAGGCGAGCTCGGAAGACCTCTCCAATGGGGCTGGGGGAGCCAGGCATGCAAATGAGGCCCAAGGACAGGGACTTAGGCCCCCAAGAACCCAGGACTCAGGGCCCAGCCTTAGCCCTGTGGCATGGCTGTTAGGACACACCAGCAGCCTGGTCCTAGTGGCATGGTGGCTATGGCACTTCTCATCTCAGACCCAAATAGTAGCTCTCCTGAATCCTGGAGGCTGGCCCCCTGCCCAGCCTCGTGGCCCCAGTATGGCTGCTTCTACCTCATGCACAGCACCATATGGATGTTGTTGCGCACACGCCCGGTGTAGGCAGCCATGAGGTTGGCCTTGGTGGGCTGTAGGCCCTGCTCCTGGACATAGCCCCGCATAGCATTGACAATCTGGTCCTGCTCATCCAGGTTGTAGAGGTTGGGAATATCACCTGAGTTGAGGACATTGTTGATGTCCTCCAGGAAGGACTCGTTCTTGATCTAGGGAAAAACAAGAGAAAGGTACTAAGCTTTTAGGGTGGTCCTTGTGTGGGGCTCCATAGGCACCATCTCACTGGACCTCCATAACAACCCTATTGAGAGTCCCCGCCACTACAGCTCAGGGAAGCCTAGGGTTACTCAAGGGACCTCATAAGTAGCTCAGGATTTGTGCCTAGGCCTGCCCTATGTTCAGAGCCTCTGAATATAATACCTGGGTTGTGGCAGGGTCCTGAGCAGGGTGTGATACCTTCCTGCTCACTTTCTGGCCTCCTTAAAGGCCTCAGTTTACCCACAGGTGGAAACCATGACTATATGGGGATACCTAGTCTGTATCAAAGGGCACTCTCTCTTTCCCGACTTTGGAAGGGAGCGCTGGGGTTGGGGCAGGGCCCGGAGCACAGGGGCCCTTTCTCTGGGTAGGTCACTTTCTGGGTCTTTAGCCCCAAGCCCAACCTTGATTGCTAGTCAAATTTAAGAGCTGCACTGTTTGTCTTCTGGCCACAGGATCAGCCCCTCCTTCATCCAGAGACCTGGGGGGAGGTCTCATGCCAAGATAGTCCCAGAGGGAGCAGCCCCAAAGAGAGGAGCTGTGAGCCCCTAGTACTTTGGGCATAAGCCCTGTGGCCTGCAGGTGGGAAGCTGTTGGCCACTGAGTGGTATGCCATGGTACTGGGAGGCCTTTTACTCTAGGAGCATGAAAAATGTCCCCTTAGCTCTGTGGTCCCCTCTGGTCGTGCCAGTCCTCCTCAGATCTGCCTTGTGCCAGGTGAGAAGGACTGACCCCTTGCAGGATGCCACACTGGGATGGCATTGTGTCTAGCCCACCCCGAGACCTGCCCCCTGCCATCATGGCAGTACCTGGGTGTCTGAGAATAAGAAGGTGATGGGCAGGTTCTGCAGGCCAGCTTTGAGCAGGACCTTCTTGACATCCTCACGCCACTCGGACATGCCGTAGTTCTTGGAGAGCTCAATCTGGAAGCACTCGTACTCAGCCCTGGAAGGCAGGAATTTGAGTCAAGCCAGGCCAGGCCAGGCCATGATGAGTGGCAGATGCTCAAACGCCATCAAACCATCTGCAATCTTGCAGGCTTGCAGGCCCTCCAGTCCCTGACCCTGATCTTGTGCCCTTAGACCTTTGTTCAATGTATTCCCTCCACTTGCAGTAGCCTTTCCTTCCATCCTCCGAGCTCTGATTCTGGGAGCAGGCCTATGGAGACCTCCCACGGGAAGCCCCCTAGGATGCCCACATTGTCTCTTCTCTCAGCAACACAGGGCACTGTAGCTGCCTCTCCTGGGAGTCCAGGTCCTAGCCCAGTCCTTTGAAAACCCATAAGCTGAGTGGCTCTGCCTCAGGCCTACACCAGGCTACTGTCATGGAAAAGCATCAGTTAGACTTGCAGTCTGCCACCAGCTGCCCACTGCCCACCATGCCTGAGGGTCCTTACATGTGCGAGGCCAGCCGAGTGAGGGAGCTTCGGCCACTGCCACCCACGCCCAGCAGGAGGGCATTGCCTAGTGCCTGGCGCAGAGTTCGACTGATTCGGCAAATGTGGCTCATGGCGTCCATGAAGAGAACCAGCTTCAGCTTGGCTGTGTTGATCTGATTGTAATCTTCCATGTACTCCTCGATCACCTGCATCATCTGAGAATGGAGGGGGTATGGCTGGGTCTCCCTGCCTCTCCACCCCCTTCTCCGTCCTGTCTGGGAAACAGAGAGATGGACCGCTGTGGCTGGCCAGCTGTGTGTATTCCCTCATAGGCTTGAACATCCCCAGGCATTAATGAACTGGTTTAGGCTGTTACTTGAAGCGCTGAAAATCCCCCATGTTGCTCCATAAGTATAAGCTAGCCCTGCCCATCAAGTTCCCTATCCTATTATATAATCTCTATCGCTCACCTCTGTCCCTTTAGTAGACAAACTAGAATATTTCTTGTTTCATGGTACATCATGAGGCATCTGTAGACACCTCTGCATGTAAGGTTCCCTTCTGTGATAAATGCTTCAGATCCATCACTAGGGATGGGTACTCTTCTCTTTGGAACCATAACCAGCCATATTGGAATGATTTGGAGCAGTTTCTTGTGGGAATTTCCCTGCTATTGCTTGTGCAACTATAGTTAGGTTAGTTGGAACCCTGTGTACCAAGGCCCTCCCTGAGGGGATATTCATTCACCGCTCCTACAGGAAGCCCTGTTCTTGCCTCATATGGCCTAATGCTGGATTTGAGAAGCCATGTCTGGTTGGGTGTGATGGCATACACTTGTAACCCCAATTCCTTGAGAGGCTGAGGTAGGAGGATGAAAATCTTGAGCACTTAGTGACTTAGAGAGACTCTGGCTTAAAATTTAAGAAAAGAAGAGAAAAGAAAAAAAAAAAGGTGTAGAGATGTAGTTCTGCCTACCTCCACCCCAAACCAGATCTTCCTCAAAGAGGTCTGATCCACTAGACATGACTAGGCCTGAGGGTCAGAGCCCTGGTTATGTCCTCTGGGTCTTACCAGGCTATTGACCTTGGACCCCCAGTGAGAGCACCTGGGAACTAAGGGAGGACGTGTGTGCAGAAAGAAACTGGATGGCCCCCGTCAATGAGCAGCTCTGAGGTCTGAGTGGAGGCCTCAACCCTGCCTCCCTGGGTTTCCACTGAGAGCTGTGGTCCAAGAGGCCTGATGCTCCTGTAGGGGTGAGAACAATAATCCCTCGAATGGGTCTACTGTGTCCCTGTCCATCAGGTGTGTCTCAGGTGAACCACAAGCTTGTCCGAGATGGGCTGAGCACAGTGTGCTGACTGCATTCACATAACAGTAGGAGAATGGGGCCTCAGGGAGGCCAAGAGCTTTCCTGAGGAGAGGCAGTGGAGAGAGGCCTGGGGTCAGCTGCACAAAGCCAGTCTCTTGGAGGCCTGTCCTGCCCCTCTAGTCTAGTGCAACGCTCTGTTAGCAGTGTCTGCAGCGGGCCAGCATCCCTCTGGGGCAGGCTGGAGAGGAACCATCAGAATTAAGGCACCAGCCCAACGCTCCTCACCTTTTTCTCATTGGTGATGAGCTCATAGGACTTCACATCTGAACCAGGTGACATGAAGTCCCCATAAAGGATAGGCTGGAAGATGCAGACCTCATCAAAGGTCACCTCCCACTCCTCCATGTGGCTCTTGAGGAGCTCATCGAACCAGCTGCGGTCCTCCTCATTCACCAGCCGGTCGCGGAACACGCGGCAGTTCTCATGATACCACAGTCGGAGCAGCTGCACCTTGTCCTGCCGGCACCAGCGATCAGGCAGCACGGCGGAAGGGAGGGGTCAGAGCCACAGTTCCTGGGCCCCTGACCTGGGCCTGACTTTCCCACCTCAGCCCTGTCTAAGCCCCATGCAGGGGCTGATGGGAGGTGACTGAGGACTAAGCAAGCCTCACAGTGCTGCCGGGGCCCTCCCCACCTGAGCCCCAGGCCCAGTTGGCCAAGTGTGCACCGGGTACACAGCCAGCACCTCAAAGTCATTCTGTCTCCTCTTAGCTGTCCCAGCCCAAACCAGGAGGGAGGCCTGATTCCCCTTGTACCTTTCCTGGCACCCCACATTGTAACCACTCACCAAATCCCTAAAACCTCCCATGAACCCGACAGCCCTCCTCTCCAGCTCCGGCCATTTCTCTGTCTCTCTAGGGTGACTGGTGCACCCCTCAGCAAGCTCCTGGGCTGCTCCCTTGACTTCTTTGATCCATAAGCTCAACAAAGCCAGGGCCAGCTTCTGTCCTGTCTACCCTATCTCCCCAGCCCAGGGCTGCACATAGTAGCTGTCTGGTTAGTGGCTCCACGTGGCCCCCTGTCACCATTAGGACACAAGTTGAGCTCCAGACTGCTGGCCCTGGTGCATCCTGTGGCACCTGCTACCTCCCTCCCTGCTGCATTTCCTTCTTCCTTAGCCCGTGCTTCTGCAAGAACTTGTTACTTACCCTGGCTCCCTCTATTGTGTGATCCCTACCCACGTCAGCACTCCAGGGAGAGTGGGATCAGTGGCACAAAGGCCAGTCTCTTGGAGGCCTGGCATCTTCCTATTCCAGCCTCCACAGGGCCTGCCAGGATCAGGGCTGAGGAGTATTTGGGAACGAATGCCTCAAATGGAGATGGCGAGGATAGAGTGGGGACTAAGGGCAGGGCCCGCAGAGGTCCTCACCTCCACCTTGGCTGGCTCAGCCATGAGCATGCCTTGGAAGACCTTGGAGAGGTCCCTCAGGTTGAAGGTGTAGTGAGACTTGGCTGGAGTGGGCAGTAGCTGCGAGATGATAGTGGCATACACCATGACAGTGGCTTCTACCAGGGGCTCCACGAAGGGGGCAAGGTGAGGGGCCCCAGCTGTGGGGACAGAAGAGCATCCAGGGTCACAAAGGTGGAGCTCCCAGTGCAACCCCTGCAAATCCTAGCGTCCTTGCCTTTGCTAGGGCTGGGCTCCCACTCCAGCCACCCCTCCTCAAGCCTGTCTTAGTTGCCCCAGCCTCCACAGGGACTTCCAGATGCCCTCACCCCCAAACTGTATCTGGTGCCCTGCACCCCTCCTTTTACATGTTTATTACTTTTTTTCATTTTTAAACATTTTTTAAAATTTTTATTATTTTTGTTTTTGTTTTTTGTTTTTGCAGAACCGGGGATGGAACTCAGGCCCTTGCACTTGCCAGGGAAGTGCTTATTCTACTGAGCC
>NDGN011341294.1:0-16050 GCA_002564285.1 Tympanoctomys barrerae | reverse complement strand
CAGCCAAAAAAACTTTAAGTCCAAAAACAAAGCAAAACCAGTTACTACTAATCTTAAGAAGGTGAGTGTTATATTAAGGATCACAAAGCATAGTGATAAAACTATAATTGGATTCTGTTGTTTAGCTTAAGTATTAACTTAAAATTTAACCTTTCCTACAAGTTTTTGTTTCAAAGAAAATTATTTTTATTGCTTCTAGGTGTACATAACGATAATTTTCATTATATGGAATTTGTAACTGTACATGATCTACCGTTTCTTCAACCCTACTTACAAAAGCTTTGTTTCCATTTTTTCCTTTTTTTACTAAAACGAGGATTTTAATTTTTTTTCAAGTTGAAGAAAAATAACCTCTTTATTAAATAGAAATGTAAGAAGAAAAGTATTTTACATGCAAATGTGTAAGTGCAAAGGTATAAAAGTGCGTATGATGAATAGTTTAACAGCTTTATTAGTGCATAGAAAGAACCTATTAACAGAGCCAAGACATGGAATGTTAGTGAGCACCACTTCATTTTCTCTTTATTTTTATTTTTGAACACAAATAAATTTAAGTCTACAAAACAAAGATAAAATACTGTTTCTTGAAATTCATAATTTGAAGTTTTACATTTCAAAATTTTTAAGAAAGCTCAAGATTAAGTGGTTCTTGTAACATTCTTTAAGGATGTTTTCAAACTGAAATAATGGGTAGAGTCAGCTTTGTTATGACCTATAAAAAAGTGACATTTCAGCTTCTACTTATCAAATAAGCGAAGTTTTTTGATGCATAAGTTTTATGACTATAAATGCCTTAAGGGAACGAACTAATTGTTATGACAGGAGCTAGTGAAGAGTGTAAAGAAGTAACTATTAAATGATGGTCCTGAAGTCTGTGCTGGCTAAGGGGGAAAGTGGGACATAAAACTATGGAAAATAGTCAAATTGGTGTGAAAAGGTTTCAGTGAGATGCAGTAATTGTTCATAAACTAAATGAACAAGGAATGGCAATGCTGTGGAAAGTACATGCTTGGCTGAGACAGCTAACAGAGACCCCTGGAGATGAGGCCCTCAAGAGATCAAGGTAGGCACGAAGAAGTTAGTGAGCTGAGGTTTAAAATCTTTCCTGAAGAATCAGATAATCATGGCATTGGGGAGTGACAGCAGTGAAGGAGGACAGAATGTTCTCATGCATAGTGTGTAAAGCAGCTGAAGGTTTTGAAGGAGAAATTGTTTGGTATAAAAAACATCTTTTTAAATTTTTGTTATCAAGTTTTAGTAATACAACTTTAGATGTCAGAGAATTAAAAGAAAAGAACTAGGCTGCCTTTTGGTGAGAAACATCCCATGCTTGATTACTGTTATTTTTAATGTAATTTTCAGTTATTTTTTGCAAGGTATATTTGGCCACACTCATCCAACTTATTGATGAATGGAAAAATACCAACAGCAATGGTTTGTAGACATTTTACACTACGTATATTATTAAAACTCCTAGCAAAATGAGATCTGAAACACAAGTTCTGAATGCCTTTATAATCAGTTTGTGAAATCAGGGGGAAAAGGGCTTCCCCAAAATGTAATCTTTGGGCTTTTTTGGCTGTGGTCCAGGCTGCTCGGGTTATGATGAGTACAACATTAACTGTATCTTTTAGCTTAAGGGATGACTTCACTTCGTGTTCCAGGAAGGCACTTATGCCACTGAACTATCCCCCTGGCCCACCTTATGTTCCATAAACAGATCTTTAATAGGGTCATTTAGTTGGGTTTAGGCAGCTGTACTGGTTGAAAATTATACTTAGTGTGTGTACTAAATATCAAACATATTTTGAAAAGTTTGTTAAGATCACAGCTTCTTTGAACCTCAAGAGCGTTGCTTTCTGTACTGCACATAGCCTGGCAGATCTGCCAACAATGCAAAGTCATAACCAAGAGCTTTGGGCAAGTAAGAGAAGTGCTTGTATTTTGAGAGTGGAAACCAAATTATGAAATTTAAAACTGTTTCTTTACAGCTTTCTGTAGAGAAAAAGGTATAGTAAAGCAGTTAGTTTTAACATCAACTAGGACATAGCAGGTATAAGATAGTTTCCCACTAAGGTCAACACTTAACCAACCTAACCATTGAATTTGATTCAGTTGTCTAATTCAGTTTTTGACCAGAAACGTGGAAAGAATGAAGTTTGTGGACGAAGGTACCAATGTAAATTAAGTCCTACTTATAAGTCACATGGTTTGTTTTGGAAATTTTACCAATTACAGGAGCCAGGAGGCTGAGAAAGGAAAAGGGTGTTTGGGGGGGGGGTGCTGTACAGGTCTTGTGATTTCTAACCATTAATAGAGATTGTTCTTTCTTTGATGGCACTAGAAAGACCTTACCTCTTAACATACTACTCTTGATACTTTCTTTTAAACATGCTTTTCATTAAAGATTCTCTATGTGGTGTTTAGCTGGGAGCTGAGAGTTTTAGGTGCTCAGATCCTGGCTCTTCATTACCATTGTCCAGTCTTCCCGTCTTGTAAAATGGGAGGTATACCTAGCACACAGGGTTCTGTGGTGATTAGCTGGATATAACGCCTGTAAGGCATTTAAAGTTCTTGAAGAAAATGCTATATAAACACAAAATAACATCTACGAAAGTTGATTTCTTTGAAAAAATTGTTTGGTAGCAGCAGTGAATGTAAACCACCATCTCTGCCTCTCAGATTCAAAAGACTAAGGGTACCAGGGACTTAAGGCCAAAGAATGATTCAGAGATATGAAAAGAGATTGAAAGCATTTGATCCAGGTTTCTGATTTTATAGATAATCGATGCTAACACAGTAACCTGGAAGGATTATGGTCATACATTTTTACTTTATTATGCCATGTAAGTGTAGGTATGAGGCATATCCATATAATTGTTAGTTTTAAAAACCTTGTCTTCTGTACTTTTCTAGTAAGACAATAGATTTAGTATAAATTGGCCTCACAATTTAATAGAGTTGAGAATTTGCAGGTTTTTAGGTTTAACAGTTAAAGATGAATACATTTTATCTTTAATGGCTGTAAGATTGTGGACTCATTTTTTTAAACAGATAAACATTGTGAATGATGAAAAAGTTCGCAGAATGAATAAAGCTTTTGTAAACATTCAGAAGGAACTCGCACACTTCTCTAGAAGGCTGACTCTTGAACCTCGGAAGAAAGAGCTGGTGAGATACCATTTGCTTTTGTTATGGCTGATATATTGATGACTGAAAAATCAGTGAAATGGGATTCCAATGGATCAGTACTTGGCTTTCGTTTAGCATATTCTGACTCTTAAAACATCGAGTCTGAATAAGATTTTACTATTCCAAGTATGACTGGAAGAAATTAAACTGGATAACATATTTTTTGTATATTATTAAATGTTTAAATATACTTTTCTCCCTTCAGATTAATCAACCACATCATGAAAACGAACCAGTTAATGTTGATGAAGCTACAAGTTTAATGGCTCAATTGTAATGGTGGAGAGATGTATCAAATTAAAAAACAAACTCAATGAAATAAGTATTTTATACAACTTTATTTTTAAAAAATCTTGTTAATGTACAAGCATTGGCACATTTTAAAAACAAACTACATGAACAGATCTTTCCTGTACTCTAGGAAAGAAAGTGGAATGTCAGAAGTCAACAAAATGATAAACTTAAAGTGCTAAAACAGAAGGCACTTCACAAAATCTGTTCACTGAAGCAGTTACACATCCGCATTTACATCCATCACGTTTCAAGTGGCAGTGAGTGTCTCCTTGGACTGACACAGGCGCAGAAATAGTCTCATGGCAGTAAAAATACAAGGCAAATAGGTGGTTAGCCCTTGGCCAGCTTTTTTGCTTTCAATGACCAAGTCTACTTTAACCTTCCTCTTATAAGAGAAAACAGAAGGATTCATAATTGGAAGTTCAAATCCCAAAATGTAATTACTTCGGGATTGAGGAAGCTGGTAGATATTAAGCCCCTTTTACTCCAGAAACAGTCAGAGCCCTTTGAAGTTTTGTGAAGTAAAAAAGAAAGTAGTATTAGGGAAGAACACTTCAGAATCAGTGAACTAAAAAGGTGTTACATTCATTATTTTTAAATACTTAGGTTATTAAGAAATCTAAAATGTTATGCAGTTAGAGGTAGATAACAGTCCAAAGTTTCCATGGAATCTAATAATTTAGTATCTGGACATCAAACAGATCACAAACTCCTTCATTATCATCTAAATTAAAGTTGTAGTCGTCTGCAGGGGTAGGAGAAAGCCGTAAGAGCGGAAACACTGCAAACAAACAGAGTAGAGGTTAAAGATAGTGTCTACATACAGGTAATGAGATTTAACAAACTGTTTTCAAATACCTTAACCAAATTGTTTTTTAATCATCCATTCATTCATTCATTCATTTGGTACAGGTTGTGCTACACACACAGCCCAGACTCAGTGATCCTCCTGTCTAGCCTCCCCAGTGCTGGGATTACAGGTGTGTGCCTCCACACCCGGTTTTGTTGGCTGCTCAGCACAGGGTCAGTGCAGCATGCAGTACGGGGATCAAATCCGGGTCCTTGAGCTTGCCAGGTAGGCTCTTAGACCGCTGAGCTGTCTCCCCAGCTTCACATCGTTTTCTAAGTTATACACAAAAAGTACGTGTGCACATACATATATGATGCTGTTAATGACTGATACTTAATAAAAGTGGGAACATGGAGAAACAAGCTCTGAAGGATGCTTGTGCTTCATTATGAAGTAGTATTGAGGGAAAATCCCCATGAGTCAGAGTAGAGCAATTACAAAATAGAACATTTTTTATTTTAAGTCACAAATTTTAGAAACACACTGATGTATAAAGCAGTGAAATTTTAAACTACTTACCATCAGAAGACATTAACTCATCGATAATATCTCCACTAATAGATCCTGCTGGAAAAAAATGTTACAAAATTTTGTTACATTTTTACTTATATGTAGGTACAGGTAGTCACATCATCAGCTTCACTGACAAAAAAAGTATGAGAACTTTGGAGAAAGATCATTTTCAAAATACTCCACGCCTATCATTACTTTTAAATCCCCCAACTTAAGATGTGGACCAAAAGACTCATTCCTAAAGCAGAATGTTTCAGTCTGTGGTATTCTTGAGTCATCCTATGTTAAAACATTTTTCCATTCTATAGTTCACTCTATCTAGCTCTTGTGTAAAAACTGTTGTTTTGCCTAAATTTATTTCCGAAATCTGATCATGATTTCTTCAATCCCATTGGCACCCCCTTATTTTAGCCTCAACGTTCTTTCAGTTTCATAGCTACGTCCAATCTTCAGTCTTTATAGCTTTTGATTACCTTGTTTTCCCAAAATGTCCCCTTTCCCAAAAGTACTCCTGGGCTTCCCACTGCAGCTCAAATTCTACTTCTCTGCTCACAGTTTAAATGGTTCTTATTACTGGTTATTAGCTTAGCTGTTTAAAGTTTTCTCTAACATGCCCCAAATTACTATTTCACAATATATAGCAGTTACATCTTAAGGCTTTCTGGGTGCCAATGCAGCAACTGTGTTGACACTGAAATACATAAATCTTGCCTGTTTTACTAATCTCAGGCAGATACAATTAAGGTGAGATGATTATGCATCCTTGTGACCTACAGTATAGAAATAACAGGAAATTAAGTAGAAGAGGCAACAAGAAGCTAAAAAGTAACCCATGTCTAATTAAATATATTTAGTTTTAATACTTTTAATATTGTGAACTCCCAGAGGTACAGCAATGAGATATATCTAGTAAGTAAAAGTCAATGATTTAGATCTGTATGCTTCCATTTTAATCATCTGCAATATGATACCTACGTTAGTACAAGTCATTCACTCAGCAATCATTGAAAGACTCATTGTAATGCTGCTGCTTATTTGGAAATCAAAGAATTGATAAAGACGGCTCTGGAACCAAGAAGACTGGGTGCCACAAAAAGTTTTACAAATTTTAAAGTTGTGGTTCCTATGTCTTTATACGCAATTTTTAGTGTTTTAGCTATTTATTATTTCATTGATAAAACAATTTAGAAAAGATAGCCTAAATAACTGAAATTGAGACCACTTACCAACTTTATAAAATTTAGTTTCAAAAAAGTATATAAAGGATATAGAGAAAAAAAGGTATAAGTCATTATGGTATAGACAGGCTAGATTGTTTGCTTAAAGCTTTTCCTACATTTACTAACTTTTCCCTAGACTAAGGTTAGAAAAAAAGTTTCAGATAGAAATTGACATATATCATCACAACTGACATTCAGAAAAGCTGTTCAACTTGAATATAATACTCATTTTTCCATCTGTGTTTTTTTGTTTTGTTTTAAATGCTCTGAACCCACCAGAAGCTATTTCTGTGGCTGGTATCTGCTGGACGTTCTGGCTTCTTTCGGGCACATGTTGCTCAGGCGGGTTCTGAGCCAGCATGCTGGATTTCTGTGGAGTCACTGGAGTGGATGACTGAGAAGAAGGCTGTGTGAGGTCGTCAGGTGGGGGGACGGGGAAAACCACAGGCTTAGATGAACTGGACTCTTTATTTATAAGCAGCACGTGGATAGGTCCTGAATGACTCTTTAAATTGATCTGGTATTTCTTTTGTCCATTCTGACCCTTTGAAATTTATTGGGTATAAACAAATGAATAAATATTAACATTTCTAGCTACCTTGAAAAGTTAAAAAGTGAGACAGGGCAAAAGAGACTAAATTCATACAACAAGATAAAGACATTAAGTTAAAAGATAACAGCAGAATGGGATACGGAAGCCTCCAAGCTACAATTTTGAGTTGCAGAGTTCTGGCAACCATGCATTTTTACCGCATATAATCTGATTTTTCAGTGCTTTATAATACTATTCCAGTGCTTATTTTCCATATGCGTGAACTTCATTCCCTGGAGTTAGCCATTGTGAATATGGTCACCTCAACATCTTGTTACTTTACAACTGTTCACAAGTCAAACTTTTTTTCAATCAGCAAATATAGATAGCTGACTTCCTACACAGATATAAATACAAAATGTCTCCATTTCAAAAAAAAAATTTGTATTGTGAAATTTCAGAATCAGTAATATAAATGCTGAAACACAAACTCTAGAACAGGTGTGTGTATGGGGGGGTGTCATACTTTCTATTCCTTTCGTTGACTGGTTTAGGTGGTTTCAAAAGATTTTAATCTGAAACCAAACTAATATATTTTACATCTAGCATAAAATCTATAAATATCTCTGACTCAGTAAGTCAGAAAATGTTTTATTGAGAGACCTAATTTAAAGCAATTGATTGTTGATGTTTACATTGACTTTTTTCCTTGATCATGACTTCTACATTAATTACAGATGCAATCATTTCAACTGTTTAGTTAAGATGATTGGCCATACCATTATTCACTGATATCCTCTATTTTAAATAGTCAATTTAAAAAACAAAAACAACTTACACAGATGTTAATGATTTAGTTACATATAATTTTACCCAAGTAGTGAAGACAGCCAAATTCAGATAGCAGTGCTTTCAGATGTAAACATGAAAGTAGAAACTCAAAGTTATTCACATAAAATCAGCTTATGTTCAGTTCAAGAAAATATGTCTGTACCTATTGAGACTATACATCCATTTTTTTTTCTACTTACACAAATACATTCTACATACCATTTCTGGAATAGGTACCTCCAGCTGTGTACCTGAAGGTGCCTGAATGGCCAAAAGTGTATCACCTAGTCAAAAAAAAAAGTCAAACAGTAAAAAACACCACTGATTACACAATGCAGTGACAATGATGTAGGCAGTGGAGTGAGAAGCTTGGGCTTAAATCTCAGGCTAAGATGACCTTGGCTTCCTATAAAATGGGACAAGTAACATACTACATAGGTGTTCTAAGGGCGAAATGAGATACTAAATGTGTTGGTAGCTTTTAGAACATAATACTTGGTGCCAGCTCTTTTTATTCACAAATGCAGCTCATTTGTATCTTAGCCTCAAATAAGAGTTTACTTGATTTTTTTTTTTAATTCTTATTTTTTAATGTATTTAGTATAGGGTCTACAGGGTCTTACTATACAGATTTGACTTGTAGTGATCCTCCTGTTTTCAGCCTCCCAAGCACTGGGATTACAGGCATGTGCCACAGAGTTTACTTGAAATTAAAAACTACTTAAATGATTGTGAATATAGAAGTCAGGTATAAGAAACTAAAATCTTAACCTTAATTTGTTTTTTATGTCAAATTCTACAGCAAATCTTTGTTGATTTTTGAGTTGTACATTAATAAATTGTTACCTAAACTGTGTTAGAAGGCATAAGAACTATGATGGCAAAACAGACGGGTAAGCCCACACCTATTTCCAATACAGTCTTACATGGGAGGTCAGATTCCACTTGATAAAGTATTTGGCAGATCTGAAGGGAGACAATACATATGGCTATCTTTTTCATAGGTACACATGATTAAATATTAATAAGCAGAATTTCATTTTACTTGTGTTATGTAAGCACGTCTACCACTTTAATTTATTAACATATGATGTTGTCATTTCAAGGGGCAAATATGAGGGCAAAAGATGGAATAGAATTGGAAGTAATTTTCCTAATTATAAAAAAATTCACTAACTGTCCTTTTTCTACTTGTGACCTGTCATGAACAGTGCTAATGACAACCAAGTTCTAGTTCAAGTTTGGTCACTTGGTGACTTAGAAACATTGCGTAATCCCATTCAGATGTGCCTTCCTCTCTGGCCTGACCCCTCCCACACTGGGTTTATGCCGCCTAGCAATGGACTCGGAGAAGTAGGAGCTATGAAAAGCAGTTATTGCCATGAAAACAAAGGAAGCCTACCAACACACAACATTAGAGTGAGACAAAATGTGCATAGCTTCTGAAAAATAATGATTTAGCCAGAGTGGATGGGGAATCTTTAATTGCTCTACAGCTGAGTGATCAAAGGAAAAATGTAAAGTTCAAGAGGACTTACCATTAAAGCAATTGCAGACATCTTCGTGAGTTACATAGGAAAATGTACTGTCATGACAGTTAAGGAACAACATTTATATCAAGGTCTACACATTTCAAATAATACATCTGAAGGCCAAAGTGACCAAATGTATGCAGGGGCTGCCACACCTGGTCAGGCAAAAACAAAACAAAAAAACCTAGTTGTTAGTCAAGAAAGGCAAAGACAAAGCTCCATAAAAGGAGTTCCCATCTTTTGCTCTGAAAAGAAGTGATTCTAAATTCTGTGGCATCTGAAGACTGCTGGGAAAGAGGTGAGAAACTACATTTCTGGGGAAAGGGAATGGATGGGGGAAAGGACACCAGCAGCAGGAGTAGAGGAAAGTCAAATAAGCCTACACACAGAAAATCTTATTGGTCACTGCTGTGTTCTTTTATGAACCAAGTATGGCCCTAACCAGAGAGAGCCAGAAATGATAGCACCACCCTGTAAGCCCAGCACTGACGCTAAGGCAGAAAGGTCACAAGTCTGAGCCCAGCCTAAGACATTTAGGGAGACCTTATCTGAACAGTAGAGAAAAAGGGAGGATATAGCTCATTACAGAGGCCCTGGAGTCAATCTCTAGTACTGCGAAAAGAAGAATGGAGAGAAAAAGTGCCAGAGAGGCTTGGGAAAACTATGATTAATATGGCGTGGTTAGGAAGCAGAAGACAGAAAAGGCAGAAAAACATTTGGCCAAACCTTTGTTGGCATTTCCATGGGACCAGCAGGGCAGCAAAAGGTGAAACCTTTAGAGCTGACTACTTGGGATAATTTGGTAGGTTGTGCGCTATAGGGCTGATTGCTAGTTGTTGGACAATCAGGGCAGAGAACTCTTGCCTCCCAGAGTACCTGGTTCAGACAAGAGGAAAGGCTGTGGTCAGTTGTACATCCTGGCTGAGCCATCCTTATTACTACGGATTGGCTAACCTGGAAACTAGCCATCCTCAGTCTTTTCCTAGACACGAAGGTTTTTTAATGTGTCCAAACATGGTAAAATATAGAAAATACATTGTGGATATCTGAGATATTTTAAAGCAGGGCAGAAAAGTCCAAGTCCTCTTGCTTCAATTTTTTTTTTTTTTTTTTTTAAATCTTGGGGCTTCACCTGGTGAGACTTGAAAACTCTTATTTTTGTACTATTAAGGAGAGCTCTGATCCATAAAAAGCAAATAAAGTCATGAACTTGTTCACCAAATTCAAGACAACATGAAAAACTGTATGATGTATATTAGTCAAAAATTTAGAAGCAGTGGTACAAGAGAAAATTTAGTCTCCATTACAGTATAGGTAAAGTTACAAATCAACAGAAATGGTGGTTTCAAAAAGTTGGCAGAGGTTTGTAAAAATCACATGGAGCACATCATTAATGTGTTCTCCCAGTATATGATACACTCACAAGCCTCAAGCCCCTGCCCTCTGGTATGAACAATCTTTGGCTTAATATTAGGCAGAAAGCATCATAGTTTAACAAACCTAAAATTAATTTTTCAAAACTCTTAAGAGTTATGCTTTTACCACTTCAAAAGACTGAATATAATTATTTAAAAATAATTCTGGCTTGGGCATGATGACACACCTGTAAATCTAGCCTCAGGAAGCTAAGCCAGGAAGATACTGAGTTTGAGGTCAGCTGAAACTATATACTATACCAAGTTGAAGGTCTACCTGGACTACATACTGAGACCCTGTCTCACAATAAATACTGGTAGGCATGGTGGTACATGCCTGTAATCCCAGCAACAAAGGAAGCTCTCATACAAGGATCATAAGTTCAAGATAGCTTGGCAACTTAAGGAGACTGTCAAAATAAAAAGGGCTGGGGCAATTCAATTCCTGGGACCACCAGTCCTATATACACATATATAAACACACACACAGAACAAACATATATACTATACTTGGCAATAACAACTTTACCTATATCCACAATTTGGATAGCATGATACATCTTACCAGTGGATAGAGTGAAAAATTAACTTTTTCCCCTCAGTGCAACACAAAATGTTGCACAGATAAACTGTACAACTTAAAATGGTATTTTTAAGATACTAGTATAAATTATTAAAAGATATTATAAAATGTTATGTTCACTTACAAAAATTTTTAAGTATGTGAATAAAGTAACTGGCCTTTGGGCTGGAAGAACGCATTATACACATATGTTCTATAACTCCACATGCATGTACTGTATATAAAAGGATATCTATTATTAATGGAGTCATCCATCACATTTTTGATGCTTTGCTGCAGCCACAATTTCTGCTGATCAAGTTCTCTCTCCTTCAGTTCTAGATCTTCAATTTCAGTTTTAAGAAATCTTAATCTATCTATAACTTCTTTAGTATTACAGCCAGCACCTACACCTCTTAAAAACATATGAGAATTAATGTGTCCAGTACCAAACTTAGGTTAACAACACCTAATTTCCAAAGCTTTAAAACTAACTTAGTAATGTAGTCAAAATATAGACGTTTACATGTTTCTAAAAATCAAGTATTAAAATGCTTATACCATAGCTCTGAACATATTTTCTTGGAAAATTTATTGACAAAACAACCAAATTACAAAACTTGTTAGTATATTGTACAAAGTTTTTGTTTTTGTTTTATCATGCTGGTGACAAAGCTGCCAAAAGGATGTTAAAGAGTCACTCCTGGCAGTGTCGTGGTACAGAATGAGATGTGGTGAAGTAGTTTACAGTCTTTCGGCATTCTGATGAAGTTCTGGCTAACAAAACAGAAACTAGTTGTCACAAGCATGCAATCATGCAAAAGTTCATAAACTAGACAGCAGTGAGAGTAAGGAAATAGGAATGAAAAGGGTGAACAGGCCCAGAAGGTATGTCCTGGGTAAAAAGGAAAGGCCTGGCTTAGTTATGGGCTGAAATATAGGATTTGGGAGAGACAAATGTTAGAAAGATCAAATTCTACAGAGCAAATGAAAATTATACAACAGGGAGCTGCACGTAACTTACTTCCATTGGATACTGTTTTTTGACTTTTTTTCAATCAAGTCAATTCCTTCTAAAACATTGGTGATATCATAAATTCGCCTTTTTTGCCTCACAGCCAAAGTGTCTGCAGCCTGTTAAGGAAAAATGAGAAAATAAAAACAGCAATAAAAAAGATGGAAGTGCGTATTTTAAAGCCAAGGAGGGCCGACTGTTAAGGTCACGTCACGAGAAGCCAATCCCCAGAATGACCCAGTAACTTGCATGGGAACAACAGTTGAGTATGTTCAAAGTATCTTACAGACACTGCAAATACCATGGAAATTATTCCACTTAATGCTAGTAGATGTTAGAATGGGGGCCGGGGGGATAGGGCCATGACCCAAACTCCACAAAGTAAAAGGATAGTAAGAATACTTCATGTCATCTTCTGGACTAGTAAGAAGAGCTACTGTCTACATTGTCACTTCTATCTTCTCTGTTCATAAGTAGTTTCATCTAAAGGCAGCTTTATTCAAAAAAATTATATCTAATTTTTTGGCCTTGAGACATGAAAAATTTGGCTGTAAACTCATGTTATTTTTTTAATAATTTTTTGGTCCTTTTTCCCATTGTTTTTAACTTTTCCCTTCTTTCCTTTCTCCCTCACTCTTTTGTTCTCCCTATTTGAACATTTTCTTCCTATTTAACAATACCTATTATACATTTTGCTTCTTATTTACACCTCCGGTTTCTCACACCACAGAAACATTGCAGTATTTACACGTGTCCAATTTATTTTATTTAGAGTATGGTCTCAAGGTGCATCCATTTACTTAGAAATGTGTCAAGGTTATTCTTTATGTCAGAGTTGTACCCCTACATCTTTACCCATTTACCAGCTGTTGGGCATTTGGGCTATTTCCAAGATTTAGCAATTATACCACTATAAACATGGGTGTCCATGTCATTGTGGTATGATGCTTTTAATTCTTTTGGGAAGATACCAAGGAGGGGAAAGCTGGTTCAAATGGAACCTCAAGTCCTAGTTTTCTGAGGGATCTCTACATTCCCACTAGCCGTAGAGAGGGGTTCCTTTTTTCCCATGGCTCCACCAGCATTTGTTATTGGTAGATTTATTGGTAACAACCATTCTTTCTAGAGTGAGATAGATTCTCAGCATTGTTATTCTCTGCATTTCTTAAAACTCACAATGAAGACAAAATGAATCAGGACACCCAACAGGAAGCACAGAAATCACAAAATCTAAGTATATAGCACAGTTGTGATAATAATTACAAGAAAGCTTGATGATTTCATTGGCATTACACAGAAATACTACATGCTGCCATGTTATAAATGAACTCAAGAACACTGTATAGCTGCTATAATTAGTTTCCACTCACCTGAGATTTGTTCCCCAGAAGAACAAAGAGCTCACAAAAGGTTATCCTACAGTTCTTTTTCCAAAGTCTTGAATGTAGAGCCACAGTGTTAAAATTCAGAGCAGTAATGAAAAGCACATCCGTGTCCCTACTGAAAATTTTCAGCACAATATGTACCTAAGGTAAATAGGATTTAGCTGCACATAATTGGGTTATCAGCTCTCCTACAGTATATTACTGTCTTGGTTCTGTGAAAAAAATGGCTCCTATGTGGCACAGCATATTGTGTGAAGTGGACCTGCTTTCACCAGGAGCAAGTACCCCTGGGACCACTTGGGACCTTCAGTGAAGTGGAGGTGTTCTCAATCCATTTCTACTACTATCCACCCACTCAAAGAAGGCCTCAAGCAATGGACCAGAAGAGTAGGATGTGGCAGAAAGAAGAAAGAATTGGAAAGCGGGGCTCTCTGGAGTCCCCAGCACTGACTTGGCACCATCTTTTATACATAGCGAACAGCTGGATTGGGACTAATCGAGGCTTGTTGGTGTCTTCTGCACTTGTATTTAGCAATCCTTTCCTGTTCATCTGCACAGAACTTGTTCTCTTGAGTCTGAAGCTTTTTTTTTTTTTGAAGAACAGCAGTCTACTGAAGTGTTAACTATAATTTAAGAAATCAACTCTTCTTTTCCTCTGAAGAGGCTCTCTTGAGGGTGACCCAGACTACTCTTAGCCTTCGCTGTCTTCTTATTTGTTTACTCACACACAGAAGAGGTCACAAGCATAGCAACAGTTCAGTCAGTCTGGTGTTGGGCGGTTGTATGAGCCAGACCATAAGAGCTCTCACAAGGCATTAGGCAGAATGCCACCAGACTGAACCTCCAGCTGAAAAATTTTTTAAAGTATCTTGTTTTAATCTACTGCTGCTTAACAGTCACAGTACTAACCCCTTGGTTTCCAAAACTAAATACGACTTCTTAAATACCTCTCTATTTAAGTATGTACAGATCGTATTTCTGAGGACCTCTAGGAGGCTTTTATTTCAGAAGCTGCATTATTTTTCAGCAGTTAGGTTCTAAAGCCAGGCATGGTGACGCACACATCTCATCATAGCACTTGGGAAGCTGAGGCAGGAGAATCAAGAGATCAAGGCCAGCCTGAAGGCCTTGATAGTGAGACCCTGTCCTGTCTCAAAACAATAACCACAAAAAGTTAGGTCACACCAGATTTGGTCTCAGCACTGCCACTTTGTAACTCCACCTGGTCTCTTAAACTCACTGTCTCTCTCTCTCTTTTTTTTTTTTTTGTAAAAAAGGACAATAATATACATTGAACAGTGGAATTATGGGAATTACATAGGAAAACCTTAGTACAGTGTCTGCTGCATAATTAATAGCATAACATAATTCATCATCAAACACAGGCTGAAACAGGACTGTGAGTATCAGGCTATCTATACACAGACCTACCCTGGATTATTCTGTTTTAAAAAGTTGTGTGTGAAACCTTTAAAAAGCTTTATTATATAAATTGAGACTTTTATACTTAACAGTATGATACCATGAATCTCTACCACTACCACCATTTATTTAACACCTGCAAAGTTTCAGGCTCTACTCTGGGTCTTAAAAATATAGCAGTGACACAATAATTATGTTAGGAATGCAGGTAAGAGAAGAATGTGTTATTAAATAAGATCTTCAAAGAAAAGATCAGTGACATTTGAGCTAAATGGGACAAATGACTTCTGCAAACATAGGGTAGAAGCACATTCTACATTTCTGGTGAAGGAAGCAGTAAACACAAAGACTGTAATGTGAAATGTGTTTGGTTCCTTAGAGGAAGCTGGCAGCCCAGTGTGGCAAGCATGGGAGGGACACAAGGGCAGGGGGGGAGAATGAGAGAAAGATAACTAAGTCAGAGGTGGCAAGTGTAGCTCTCTGGAGCCTTCCAGGCTCCTGTAAAGACTTGAGCTCTGACAGATTCCTAGATATATATGCACTACCAAAGCTGAATCAAGACAATATAAAAACTCAAATAACCCAGTATCAGTCAATGAAATTGAAAATGTAATACAAAAACCTACCACCAAAGAAAAGCCCAGGTCCTAAGAGATTCACAGCTGAATTGTACAGGAAATTTAGAGAAGATTTAATGCCAACTCTTCTCAAACTCTTCAGTGAAATTGAAAGGGAAGCTATTCTCCCAAACCCATTCCTGGAGGCAAATATTACTGATTCCAAAACTAGAAGGACCCAACCAAAAAAGAGAACTACAGGCCAGTCTCTCTAATGAACATAGATGCAAAAATCCTCAATAAAATACCAACAAACAGAATGAAGCAAATCATCAAGATTATACATCACAACCAAGTGGGATTCATCCCAGGAATGCAGGGATAGTTCAATATGCACAAATCTATTAATGCAATATACTACATCAACAGAGCCAAGACAAACATCACATGATCATCTCATTAAATGCAGAAAAGCTTTTGACAAAGTCCAGCACTAATTCATGATAAAGACCATTCAGGCCTGGCCAAATAGCTCAGTGCATTAAAGTGCCTGCAAGCAGGCACAGGGGCTGGGGAGTCAATCCTGGGCCTGCCATACTGGCCCCTGCCCCTGGCGTGCGCTGAGATGGCAACTGAGTCTGGGCATGGTGGTGTGCACCTGTAATCGCAGCTCTTGGGAGGCTGTAAACAGGCAGATCACTCTGAGTCCGATCTAGTAGTGAGACCCTGA
>NDGN011341203.1:0-16935 GCA_002564285.1 Tympanoctomys barrerae | reverse complement strand
AATAAAATGTTAATAATATTAATTTAGGTAGAAAAGTAAAATTTCATCAGTTTCAATACTTTTGCAATTTTTAATAAATAATTATAATGAATAGATGTACTTTCTAATATAAGAAGTTTTATTAACCTTCATATGAACATATTTTATATTTCAAAACAGTGGCAGTATCTCTCCCATATCTTTGTCCACTCCAGAAAAACAGGTGGGATTTTCTTGCTCTATTCTATTAGACACAAGGTGAACCTTCTTGCCGCACTCTCTGGTCATAGGTTCATTTAAGCAGTTCTTTATAATTGAACAAATGGACTTCAATCTCCAGTTCACTTTAGTCATCACCTGTGGGCCAGGCCCTGTGTGCCTGGTCTCCTCTCTATAGCTGTTACTAACTAGATGTAAGTCCTTTCTCTGGTCCTCAGATGGCTTGTTCATGGAAAGAGGGTGTTGACCTCTAAGGTCTTGCTATCACCCCATATTTTTTCCTGACGCCCTCACATTACTTCTGAAAACCATGACTGTTATTTTATTCCAGTAGTGGTCAGGTCCATCTTGCCTGCTCATCTTCTTCCAAGGGTGAAAATTGGCCCACCCAAGGAACAGTAGTTTTGCTTTTCCCAGAGCCTAGAACACACCCCTCTACGCCTATGTATAAAATTGGTGTGAAGATCTACCTCTAGACATATCCTTCCTCCCAGTCTTTGTGATCTCTGTTCCTTTCATGAACACTATTATCCCCCTGGTGCAGGCTTTGTTCTTGGTGGATTTAGTAGTAAAACTGTAATTTTTTATATTTCATATTAACATAAGAAAAATTTCTAAAAATTCAAGCTGTGCAAGAAAGAAAAGAATGATTTACATGTTGGGTTGGGAAGAGGGAACTTCTGTGTCAGATAGAAAGATACATTTGGAATACCTTAACATGATTCTTAAAATAGGTTCCCTTCTAGGACACCTCTGTGTTTTAAAGGGCATTAGGTGAAATGACATAACCTAATAGTAAAGGTTTGATCATGGTGTGTGGTCAACTGCTGTTAGTTAGTTGAGGACCAAAGCCTATAAGAACTCCACAGGGACAGGGAGGGGAGAAAAGACATCCTGACTGTCACTGGTTCATTTCCATCAGAAGCAAGAAAGAGCAGTGCAGCGATAGCCTAAGGCAAATGGATTTTCAGTGGGATTCAGGGGCTCAGAAACACAACAGCTGATGAGGCTTTTCAAGGTCACAAAGAAGCAACACAGGGCTTTCCTATTTCATGGAGTTTTATCCTGAGCAGTGGGTAAACAACAAGGAAGACTGTTCAACCAAATCAGATTTTCAGTGCTGAGTCCAGGAAGATGATAAAAAAAGGGAGTGGTTGGTCATGCACAGAGGGCTGGACTTAGGAACATCAACTGATGTCCAGGCAGTGACAAACATCTTAGGAACCTGGAGAGGTTTCTAGAGCTGTTGGCTGAGGTTATCTGTGCGTTGCCTCCTAACCAGCTTCCCTGACCAACCTGTGAATATCAGTATGTACATACATGTTGGCATATTCACGTGTGTGTACACATGTATGTAACAGCCATAAATAGGAACATATGCAATCCATTCTAGTATATTATACCTCTGCCTTCCACTGCAGACCACAGAAGGATAATAATGAGTGTTCAAACTCAAGTACCTGACTTCTTAGATCTATAGCTCAGCTCTGCCTCTTGCTATCCCTGTTGTCTTGGGCAAATTAACCAACTTCTCTGTTTCTCAATTTATTTTTCTGGAGGATAGAAAAGATGATGGGAGGAGTTGTGAAGTTTGAATATGTTTCTCTATTTAAAGTGTTCTGAGAAACAGTGCCTAGCATATAAGAACTAGATCTCATGTAGAATTTTTATTATTTATTCTTTTCTATGTTTTTCCATGGTATTGGTATACAGCTATATCAGCACCTCTCTCTTTCTCTTCCTTGGAATTTCAGCCTTTTTCTCTAACTGATGTCAACAGGTAACTCTCCCTCCAGATGGAATTCCTATTGAGTTAATCATCACCATCTTTTTTGGGCAGTATTGGCACCATACCACCTCCCAGGCAAATACTTAGTCCAGAGACTGCACACAGTTTTTGCCCAACCAGCACTCCTAATAATAATTGCCAGAACTCATAAAGCATGCTACCAAGAGTTGCCATGAATACGAGGAGGTACCTCTTGGGTGACCTCAGTTTCTAAGTGGGCCTGTATGGCATAACGTTTATAATGAAGGGAAAGGTTATTTTAAAAATAGTATGGGTAGGCCTTGACCCTGCTTATTTTGAAAGCCCTGAGCCCTGGAAGTGCACCCGTCTTGGTGTCCCTCCCTACACAAAGCCGAAGTCATCATGCAGAAGGGAAAACTCAGTGGATAAGGTCTCCTCCTTGTTGACTCACCTACTGAGGCTGAGGGGAGTCCAGGAGCTTGTCATTTCCCTTGGGTAGTTCTCAATCACTTTTGCTTGATGACTCATAACATCTGGAATTTGAGTCCTTTATCTGATTTTCTCCTTCCAGAAAGGCAATGCCTTCTCAAATGCAGGAGCTGCATTTGGCTTATCTTTGTAACCTAGTGACTTCCACAGAACACACACAGGCTGGGAGCTATGTGATACCTACATGCTCAGGACTAGCCACATAGGGAGGCCCATGGATGATTTCTCCATGTGGACTTTAGGAAATTGCCCATGTAAGCATCCATTCATAATTATTCATTCAAAGGTGATTGCTCTGTTTCCTCCCCCTGGGTCTTGGATGCAGACTGCTTTGTAATGATGGTTTGGGACTTTGTTTACAATGAGTTTCTTGTCTGTATGCCAGGACTTTTCATTTCAAAGCAAAAAGAAAACATCAAACTGTGTTGCTGGCATATGCCTGTGATCCTAGCATTCTGGGAGGGTGTTGCTGGAGGATCTCAAGTTTGAGCCTAGCCTAGTCATCTTAGTGACTTCCTGAGATCCTGCCTCAAGATAAAATGTGAAGAAAGACTAAGGACATAGCTCAGTGCAAATGTCCTAGGTTCAAT
Organism: Tympanoctomys barrerae; assembly: GCA_002564285.1. Classification (NCBI taxonomy): domain Eukaryota; kingdom Metazoa; phylum Chordata; class Mammalia; order Rodentia; family Octodontidae; genus Tympanoctomys; species Tympanoctomys barrerae. The sequence goes on along the minus strand of NDGN011341203.1, from coordinate 13,908 downwards.
CTCCAGAGCCACTCACACAAAAACATCAAAACTCAATCAACTACCCTTCCCTCTCCAACATACCTCACCCCAAAGCATACACATTGAACTGGTACAGGTGATAAGTTGGACAGAAACTCATTAAAACTTAGACCTCCAAGTAAAATCTTCACAAAGAGTTTATTCTTGACTAAGAAAAATAGGAAAATTCAGCCACCACAATTCTGAAACTGCAGGAGAAAAGAGCTAAGTGAGGTACAGCCACAGCAGTGACAGAGATACTGGTTTTAGAGTTTCAGCTTGGGAAAAACTCCAGAGTCCTCTCCCAACCCACTAGGAGTTTAATAATAAAATCTGATTGACAAAGGCCAAGTTTTAGCTGTGCCATTTAATTAGGGCAAAATTTCCCTAATAAGTTAGAATTGACACTTTCTCTCTTTCCTGTTTGTCCAGTAAAAATACTGTGCTAGGAAGAGTAAGAAACTACTTAACCAAAAGAGAAAAAAATCAGCCATTGCCCTTATCAAGCTTTTGACACAAATATTTACACTGAATTTTATATATTTTTTTACTTCCATTATTCTGAAAAGGACTTTATATCTTTTTTTCTGACATATGCCAAAGCAGGTTTTTACATTTTGCAAGTATGCAAATAGCAAATGGAATAAGAAATTCATGCAGATGCTTTCCCAGATTTTCAAATGCAGAACATCGTGTTATGCTGGTTCCAGAAGTTATAATTGCACTTAAAAGTCCTGCCTTGGTGTGGCATTTGGGGACTTTGGGGACTCTGCACACTAATTCATGTCTGACTTTTACAGCTTTGTAATCAGCCCTATTCATAAGAACTGGCTTATAGAAAACACATTTCATTTCTGGAAGGAGAAGGAGTGATTAATGATGACTTCAAGAGAGCTTTCTGGGCCCTGTGGAAGCCCAGTAAGTAAGTGACACTCTGGCCACACCCTGGAGTTTCTGCACAGTCCCCAGTGCCCCTTCTTGCTTCCTGAGAACTCTCTTCTGCTGCTAATGTGCAGAAGCCAAAGTCCCCTCTGGGGCAGCACCTATTGTCCCTGTCTCCCTCTCCCCTTCTCTCCCTGGAATCTCTCAGTAATCTATCCCAAGTGGCAAACTTTCAGGAATGCCTCCTTTAGGAGTCTTACAAAATGTGTAAGCTTGTATCATTCCTTTCTTCTTAGGAATAAAGGAAAGCTCTTTATAGAACTGGAAACATTTCCTTTCAAACAAAAGCAATCAAGTCCTCCCCAGGGCTGGGCCAAAGAGATTCATTCCTTATTCTCCAGAGACCACAATGGTGAAAGACATGAGTGTCTTCCCTACAAAGGACTCCAAGAACCTTGCTCTGGAAAGACACTCCCTCCAGAATGTCTGCACACTGGCGAGATGGAGAGACAGTAGCTCCAGCTCCCGTGTCATGCTGGTTAATCCAGGACATCTGGCCACCCCATGTGGGAACCCGAATTTTGTTTGCCCTCCAGTGTAAGCAGGAGGGCATGTCTTGTGCGTGGGAAATCTGGCTGCCATGGAAATAAAATCAATGACAGGAGACATGGTGACAAAGCTTGCTCACAGGCTGGGCTTGCTTTAGAAAGTAATTACAGGCATCTGAATTATCTTCAGTCCATGTAAATTATTTTTTTAAGTTGAGCACGTGTTACAACTAAACTTTTAGAAGTTTTCTGCTTGTGTTTTATTGTTGTTGTTGTTGTTATTATTATTATTATTATTATATTTAGTAATTCTATACAATTTGTGCTAATTTGGGATTAACTGCAGTTATAATTTTGGGAGGTAAGAGTAAAAAATTTGTGCTATTGTGTTTTGTGGTTAGAGTGGTAGTTTTAATAGATTACTAACCAGAAAGAGAGAAAACCTGAATTTCCACTCTTCTCCATATTAACTAGCTCTGAAATTCTAAATAAGCCATTTAACTACTCAGTTTAGGACATAGTTGGAGTGTGGTACATAAACTAGTTCAGCTTTAGTTACTTCTTACAGATGAAAAAACTATTACTTGCCTTATCTAACTACCACATTGGCTGACAAAGTCAACTGAAACTTCTTAATACTTTGACAATTTTGAGGTTATACAAGCTATTATATAAGTAAAAGAAACAACAATAATTATTCCTAATTTAAATTGGAAAATTCCTTCAAATTTTGGTTCAAATACCTATCATTAAATGATATTGTCTATGCCTGTCTAGCTAGACATGAACTTTTTATTCCTTCAGAATTGCCAAAACATTCACAAAGGAATGATTTTCTTTTTCTCCTTGCGGGGTGAGTCTGTTGCACATCGTTTCCAATGAGTGCAGTATTTCCTCACCGATGCTCTCAAGTTGTACAGAGGAATATGCTCAGAGCTTTCAAATCATTTCAAATCCACAGAATCTTTCATCTAGTTAGTGAGAAACCATCACGTCCATCTTCATTTTGTAAGTGTCTGTTTAGCTTTCCAAAGCTCAGGGAGTCTTAAATATCTCCGTAGGCAAATTCTTCCTTCTTAGGGCCTGCCAAATATTTCAGTGAATTAAAGCACCTGCAAGCAGGCTCAGGGACCAGGGGTTCAATCCCAGGGCCTGCCACACTAGCTCCGCCCCCCCCCGGGGTGCAATTGAGACTGGGCATCATGGAGCATGCATGTAATCCCAGCTCTTGGGAGACTGTAAACAGGCAGATCACTATGAGTCTGATCTAGTAGTGAGACCCTGAACACCCTGTAGACCCTTCCCTAAAAATACAAAAACAAACAAAAAAACAAAGCTTTCTTCTTAGTACAGCATTATTGGCTGTGTTGTAACTTAGCCTTTATTCCTTCAATGATAAATGTTTATACAAGGACAGTTTTCCAGAAATGTGAATCTAGCGAGGAGAGTTAAGGGGTAGAAGAATGTAATGAGAGGCAGGGAAAGCCCATTCAGAAATGCATGATCAAATGGGCTTCATGTCCAGCCTGGTGTTCCATTTCCAGAGAGCTCTTAAGAAGCCTTATGAATGTGTGTCCAAGGACCAAAGGTGACACAGGTAATAACTTGAACATTGCAGAGGTAAGCAGACCCAAGAATAGAAGTAGATCTGCAGGAGTCCATCAAGAGCAGTGACGAAAACATGTTAAACACTGAGTGCTCGAACTACAACCCCAAATCCATTTGTTTACTCCAACACTGAAATTAAACCTAAATACTGACATTTTTAATTTAGGGAAAAAACTTCACTCATTAACAGCTTTTGTATTAAAAGGAAAACAAATTACATGCATGCAATATGTTGTCTACCTGTGCTCTACAGCATCAGTAATGTTCTGGAGCAAAAAGTAAGGAGTTGGTCCAGGTGAGGCATACTGACATTGGATTGCCTCTACTCTAAACTGGTCACAGAAGTTGCAGCTGGATAAAAAAGCAGAACAGAGAACACCTGTGGTATATGATACACTTTAAATGCAGCCAACCCACACACAGTTAGGTTTGATTAAGAATAAGTATCTTAAAAATCTCTACTTCACATGTTGACCAAGTTTCCCTTAAGAAGCCAACCAATGTGAAATTCCTTTTTGAACCTTTGAATCACCTGAAATATGGGGGGGGGGATTGTATTTATCCAGATTTACACCTTGTAGTACGTAAGTACAGTTTCATAGGGAGGAGCTTTGAAGAACTTTTGCATAAAGTGCATAAATCTTCCTTGGGAATCCATCTATGTCTCTTCAGGCAGCAGAAGTGGCTAGTTTATATGTACATGACATCCCACTATGACACCCGTTGTCTTGGCATAGCTTCAGTTAGTACAGCTTTGAAGCATCTCCAAATTTTATGGATAAGCTAATTAGGCACAGGATAGAGGTAAACTAAGAATAAAAATGACCTACTTGAGGAGGCCCCCAGGCAGCAAATTTCAGTATGCTGAACAACAACCATACCACTGCCTGAGAACTTGTTAAAAATGAAAAATCTCAGTTCTCTGAACTGAATTACTGAATCAAAACTTTCAAAGGTAGAATGCAGCTACGCGCATTTGCAAATCTTGCAGGTAATCCTGATACTTATGATGGAGAACTAGTCTAAGCATAGCTCTTCCAGACTACTGACATGCCTTTGGGGAAAATATGAATTGTTCAGTATGACCGTTCATCATGATATGTCAACTTGACTGGAGTAAGACTGGCAGATCAATAAAGTACAGTTTTGCATGTGACTGTGCATGATTGGCATGTAGGCCAGAAAATTGGGGTGGAGGACCTACCCAGTTGTGGGTAGCATCAACCAATAGACTTATAGCCTGGACAGAATAAAAAGAGAAAGAATAATGAAGTATTACTGTTTTAAAGATCTCCAGTCTTCCTTTTCTGCTGTCATCGTTGGACACTGGTCCACAGGGCTCCAGTTTATTTAGCATTTCAATTCAGCCTTGCCTTAGCAACTCTCCAATGAGTTTCCAATTCTTTGACCTTGGACCAATGCTGCATCCTTGATCCCTCTTGTGCTATGTATTTCATCTTCTTGGGCTGAACAGCTGCTGAGTCTTATGAAAGCTATGAATCAACATAAAATTTTCTCCCTTTAAGTTGCTGCTATTTAGTCTTTTGTCCTAGGGACAGGAAAGTCAGAGAGGCACCAGATTGCTGTAAATGTTTAAGTACTCACTGGATCCAGTTATTGATGTGGGTCCCATTGATGCAAAGGTGAAAGAGTGACACAGCTTCTGATCCCAGAGAGCATCACAGAGGAAAATACAAACAAGTAGACAACAGTTACAATGCACAAACAAGAGGAATACACAAGTGCACTCCAATTCAAGCTTTGGAAGGAAGTCAAAAGAGAAGTGACTTCTAAACAGAGCTGTGAAAAGCCAAACGTGTGTTAGAGGCAGGTAGAAGGATGCTTTGAACAGATAAACCAGTTATTCAGAGATCTGAGACAAAACAAAACCAAGCCATTCAATAGAGGTTTTACAGTGGGTTAAGATGTTTATAATGTAAGCGAGAAAGGAGATGGAGATGAGTCAACAGAAGCTGGAAAGGTACCAATGGACAGAACATGAATTGTTTAGTATGTAGAAAAGCTTGGTTCAGTGGGGCTATTCCAAGAGCTGTGAAGTGTCATTAAACCATTTCTGCCTGTCTCTCTAGACAGAAGAAGAACATCACCCTGAGCTCTGGTTTGTTGTGCTTCCCAGTATGATAGTTCCAAAAGCCAACCAAATACTGGTGAGCCCAAATCTTCCTCTCGAGACCTGCTTCTTCTGCAAATTTCCAGATGAGCTCACTATTTAAATGTGTAAAAGATGTTTCAACTATAATCTGATGGGAGTAGAACATTTGATCCCCCTCCATGGTGTGTGTCATTTGATAATTCCTTGTCTCAATAAATGGTGATACCGTCCATCCATAAAGATTTGCAGCAAAGCTCCAGTGTCTCCAATTCCACTTTTTTTCATTAATTACATCCAAACCCTAAGAATATCCTGTCAGCTCTGCAAGTTTTGTTGATCCAACTCATAAAATGCATCCAAAAGCTTTCTAGTTCTTTGTAGTCCATCTACTTCCTCCTTGATGGCAAAAAGGTTGCCCATTCACTTGTAACTCACAAAATCCTCAATTCTTCCAGGATTTAATCTTTCCCACAGAAGTCCTGTACTGGGCTTGATTTGTTTAGACTGAATGTATGTTCATCCATGAACCAAGGACTGCAGCAAGTACATATTTTCTGACACCTACAATTTAAAGGGGAAGGGGTTTTTGGTTTGTTTAATTTGTTAATTTTTTTAAAATTTCATTCTATGGTATGTTGGCTTCAAAACCAAAATGGCATGGTGTAAGGGTATCAGGCAAGAAAGCTGTTCCATGCATGGAAGCCAAGAAGAAGCAGAGAGACTTCACCACCTACTAGCATATTCAGCTACTGAACTCACCAATAGATGAATGCCCTTATGAGTATGTGATCCAGTCGTCTTCCACGTGCATCAGATCTGTGGGATCTGAGGCCCAATTTTCTGTGGATGGAGATGATTTCATTCAAATCAACACAGTGGTAATGGGTGGATAAGGTGGTGGTGGGGCTTATATTGTCCCTTCTATAAAAACTGGGAAATTACTGAGTGATAAAAGTAATGAAATTTATTTTAAAAATGTACCTGAATACCATTTTTTCTTTTTTGTTATTGTTTATTTGTCTGTTTGTTTTGTACAAGAATCAAATTCAAGACTGTGTGCTTACCAGGCAGACACTTGCGCCTCTGAGCTCTATCTCCGGCCCTCACTTTTTCTGTAAAAATAACACTGCACTTGCAAGAATTTAAATTTATATCAAAATCATTTTATATGTATGTTTCTCCATAAACACTGCAATTTCTGGTGGTGACATTGGCTAGATATTGCAATACCAGTGGCTGTGATTCCTCCTAGTAAAATCTGAGACCTAGACAAAGATTTTAAGCATCTGAATATTGTTTCATGTACTGAAATAAAACATTTATTTTTAATAAATTTGATATTTTTTAGTTCAACACATGACTATATGTAGCATATATAGTCCTTAAATATTATACTAGATATATATAATTATAGTCCTTTCATAATTTAAGAGAGACATGTGCATGGTACAAGGGCCAAATCTTGAAAATATAATCTCTACAGATACTGACATAAACAGTATAGAAATATAGATTTCAACTCTTTTCACTTTAAAGGTTTCGAATTCCCTTAGAACAGATTATTACAATACCACCTTAGAGTGAGTGTGTCAGCAGGGCACCAACATGTGTAACCACATGCACTTCCTAAGAGAAAGACTGAACATATTTCCCTCTTATGAGCATGAATGAAAACGAAAGACACCATTTCTTCTTGCAAGACTCCCTTCTTTCTCCATGTCCCTAAAGACTTCTGATTTTGAGATCTCTTCTTTGCTTGTTGATGTCAGGGGATGTGACTGCTGGCCTTCTGCCCTGGCATCTTCTTCCCTCCTGCTCTACCAGGTAAAACCTATGGGCGGACACAGCCTACCTGTGTGGCGAAAAGTCAGCTTGTGGCAGGAAATCTTAGTTTAAGGAATAATCACTTCTCTGTACAAAAACAGAATCGGTGTTGTTTTCCCAACCTGAAATAATTTCTAGGGGAATTGAAAAGATTCAGTAACACACTAAGGAGTCAGTTAAAATGATGGATATTTGCTTCCCTGCAGATCTCTGTCAGCTGAAATTTGTAAAAACTACAACTATTTCGTTTGCTTAAATAAAGGAAAAATGGCTATAATTTATGCAGAAGAAGCTAAGTTACCACAATGAATAAAAAGGGCACCTAAATGATTAAAGGCGTAAACTAATCCAAAAGCAAACAAATTGATAGCTCCCCAAGCACAAAGCACTTAATACTAAAGCCCTTTGACAGCTTTATTGGATTTTCCTACAAAGTTCACAATACTTGCACTTGCAATTAGCTTTTGAAATTAACTTGGAGGGCTACACATAGAAGTTGATTTAGTAATCAAGTATCACGTTATTTTTTGTGTTAACCCAACTCTCTCTGCCCTCACCCTTATTTAGATTTCTGCTTCCTTTTTCTTTCTTTTTTAAGATTTGAAACACACCGTCTTATCATATCTTGAGGTCTCAGAACCCAAAACTCTGTGGAAGATTCTACTGACAATGGAGCTCAATATTGCCACAAAGACATTGATACAAGGATGTTGCTGAGGATGCCAAAGAATTCCAAAAGATAAATGCTTAAGCCTCCCTTTTGTTTCATTTTGCTACTTTTTCAAGGCAAGATGCCTGGGCTCTTCTTTCACAAAAAGTGCACAGAAAGAGGACTTGACCTTTGCAGACTGTCTTAAATTTTAGGCTCTGCTTGTCAGCTGCTAGAGACCTCACCAAAGCAGTGAACTGAGAAGCAGAGACTGAAACTGCAAATGCTGCCTGAGAAGGAAGCATTTATCCTATCACAATAGTTCTTTGTTCTTCCCTGAATTTGGATTGGGTATCTGGTTTAGAGTCCAGATACACTAACCATGGACACCTGACATTCTCAAGGACAAAATGTGGGTAAAAAATGCAAAGGTGTTTTAGAGTCCAAGCATGGTCTGGTGAAATCGCTCCTATTGATTTTTGCCAGCGAATTCTGGGCTTAATGAGGATGACCGACACTTCATCCAGAAAGGTCCAGGTCATGAGATGACTTACTCTCCCCTTTCAATCCCACTGCAAGGATTCCTTAACTTAAGTACATAGGGCAGTAGACATTCCAAACAGACCTATGAAAAGATCCATTGTATTGTGCAAGGGGATTGAAAAAAATGTTTGTATTCAAGATTTATAGTAAAAGACATAAGAGTTGTTCTCATTTTTCTTATTCATTTACAACCCCCCTGGAACTGCAGGATTGAAGCAACTGAAACAATTAACTGCCTCCTGTTTATCATTACTCTAGCAGCAGCAGCATCTTTTGGCCACTCCGGGACTGTTTTCCTGCACAGTATATCCCCCCATTGAGGCCCAACTACTGTACAGAAGGACTGGAATCTGAAAAGTCCTTAGAATAACACTTCAGGGCTTCACTGCTGCTAGATCTGTTTCTTTTTAGCCTGTCCTAGAAACAGTGAGGCACTGCCACATATTTAAGGTGGTGGTGGGGGGGGGGATAGCATCTAAATTCCTCGTGTATCTCAGCAATCTAAATTAAAACACTGAGGAAGCAGTTACTAGGTTGTTCTGACAAAGATAACAAGGCTGTGAGGATTGGATTTAGAAATGAGCATGGCAGGGCTCTCTCAGTTGTATGCAATCTGGAATGTCACACCCAGACATACAAGTAGTTAGGATGAACTTAAATAGCCGGACCCTATAAAAGAAAGAAAGGAAAAAAAAAAAGTAAAGGAGAAGTAGCATTGCACATTATTATGGGCTGACAGGCTTGGTACCATTATTATAGAATGCTGTACCATTTTGTTTCAATTAACGAACACAAATAAATCACAATAAAAATGGTTCAATAGGTTTGGAATCACTCTATATAGTCATAACAAAGCTACCACACTGTTTAAATCGCCCGTGGAGAACCATCATTTGGTAATGACTAACAGAGTAAAGGGACTAAGGGCCTCTTTCCCAATGTTCTGAAAACCACTTGGAGTCCTATTCTCTCCAGATCCCTTTTAAGGATCAAGAAGACTATGTGGAAGAGCTAGAGGATCCCAGGGTCACTGACAGACTCGCAGCAGAGACTGGTGAGACCAAGGCCATGGAACCCTGCCTGCTACTACTCTGAGGACTAGTGTTAAGATAAGTGAGTCTCAGCCCTTGTGTCCTTCCCCTCTCTGGTCATTATGTCTGTATTCCACCATCTTGGTGGAGTGAGTGTGCCCCCAGGAAGCTGTCATCCCAGCCCCAGTCAGGACATAGCAGCTTCGGTGTCCCATAGAAAACCTGTCAGGAGATCCTTCACCTTTGGAAAGAATAGTCTGGGTCTCCCCTGGAACTTTTCCAACTATGGGCAGAGCTGATCTGACATCTCCTGAAATTTCCATTACATCAATATCATAGTTGTCAGGACAAGGCCTGGAACACTTGTCTGTTTTACAGAATTCATTTGCACTATTCACTCTGCCTTTATTAAGCAGTCTGAACTGAACAGGCGAGCGTATTCCCAGGAAACAGCTCTCTGATAACTTAGGAGCCCTCAAGTCTGCAGAGTGTTACTCTACTTTTCCTTAACAAAGAAGTGAGTGTTGGTACTTCAAATAAAAGCTTTTTTTTTTTGTTTCTTTCTTTTTTTCTCTCCATTCTTATAATAATTGAGGTTGGATGAATTTGCTGCAGATTTTTTTTTCTTTTGGCTTTCCTTTTTTCTTTTTGTTAAGAAGATATTTTACTATCTTATTTCTCTCCCCTATTGCAACTAGTGATCATTTCCAGAGGATTTCCTCAGTCACTTTTCTCTCTACCTTCCCATACTGAGCATTTAAAAAAAATCCCACAGATTTGTTTTACAACTATGAATATATAAAAGCAGTAAGCTTGCATTTTGAATAGAGCAGAGATTAAGGCACTGGCAACCTTGAAATAGCTCTTTCTCAACTTCCATTCCCATGAGGTTATCCACATTAAGTTGCTGTTAGTACAGGGTCAGTGTGATGAAATGTATTTGTTGAGTCTCTTTGGTGCCAAAGCTTTTGCCAACAATCTGATCTACCTGATAGTGGTACTATTTCAGAAATGTCCAGTCAGTAGAGCAAATACTGGGCCTGTGCATTTTCAAACGCAGCACTGATGACTGAGAATATAGCCAGTAAAATCTTCACATTTTGCCCCTTAGAAATAAGCATGTAAGGGGCCAGGAAGATGGTTCAGTAGAATAAGTGCTTGCCTGGTAATCACAAGGGCCTGAGTTCAATCCCTGGTTCTGAAAAAAAAAAAAAAGTATGTAATCATGGGGAGTTAAGCAGAGCTTATAAGTAGGCATTTTTATGTCAATAATATGCCCTCGCTGTACCTGCATTTCAAATAGCATCAGGTCAGGATATCCCAGCACAATACTTCTGCCCTTTCTCTGATCCAAATGTCAGGGATCTGTTTAAGGGTTCTTTAACATCATTCACAAAAATGGCAATATGAAGTGGAGTATTATGAAAACAAACTATAAAAATGGGACATCAAGAAAAATGTATCATGTTAGACCATCAATAAATAAGCTCGCTTTCAATATTAAAGTAACTAATACACAAATGTTAGGAAGGGAGTTATAATCTACTTGAAAATTATTGCTGTTAGGAAATGGAAGAATTACATTTTTCTTTTTTATACATTTGGTACAGGGTCTCACTACACAGCTCAGACTCATAGTGATCCTCTTATTTTCAGCCTTCCCAGGGTTGGGATTATAGGCGTGCCCCACCACACCATCTCTATGGCTGGCTCAACACACCTGGGGATGGGGCCAGCACAGCATGTGGTACCAGGGATCAAACCCAGTCACTGAGCTTGACTAAGAAGGTGCTTAGTCTGCTGAGCTATCTTTCTGGCCCAGAACTGCATTTTTCTTACCTTCCCACTCCCAAATTTAACACTTCTCTGAGTTAAATGCTCCTGTATATAACAGAATAAAAGCAGAGGGAGCTTAGATGTCTAGGTCTACAGAGTTTTCCAGCCTCACTTAAACCTCTTGCCAACCTTTATGTGAAAATTTCTGCTTTGACTTGGAATGGCAGGTTCCAAAGAGGCCTGGAAAGGTTGATGCCCACTTGTAATTAATTGAACCCTCTGAAAGGCCAAGGCACCAAGGATTGCAAGTCTGAGACTAAGCTAGGGAATATAAGGATTTAGTGAATCCTCACCTCAAAATACAAAAAAATAAAAAATAAAAAATAAAAAGTTAGAAATGTAGCTTAGTCCAAAGGCCCTGAGTGAAATTCCCAGTACCAAATAACAAATAAACGACAGTGAGGGAGTTTCTTGACCTTAGAGATTGGCACTGAGAGAGAACAGATATTCGCAGATGAAGATGTGTACGTGTGTTTTAGGGGAAAGCATGAAGACAAGAAGCGGGGTTGGAACGAGGGAGGGGGAAGCAAGGGCCTAGGCCTTATGAGGTGTTTCCCTTTCCCTGCCAAGTTACAAAGGTGAATTCAAAGAGCAACTCTTCTAAGAACTCAGAAGGTGATAGAAATGATGCACCTCTACAATTTTTCCTCCTGCCTCCTGCCTAAGGTCAGCCTTAAAAATAATACTGAAAAGTCTGTGTGGAGTGAAACACAGAAAGGGATCAGCCTTGATGCTTATGTGTGTGATAGTTTAGTGAAAAGTATGTAAAGCTCAGAATTGCACCCAGCTTTGTGAACTCTAGGTGGTTCTAGTATCTTGGTTCATAAGCTTACCTCTTCACCTACAGGAAGTAGGAGAAAGAAAGGTAGTAAGAGAGAGAGAAGGCAAAGGGGGAAAGGAAAGAGAAACAGTCATGGAAAGTAGAAAAGTCCATGCAGATCACACAGGCTGCCTGCTGCCCGGTCTTTCTAAAGAGGGAAAGAGTAGCAATGTGCATGGATCATGCACACTTGCAAAGCACTATTGAGATGTTTATTTGGAGCATTAATCCACACTTTCTGCCCCCCCCACACTATTAGGAGGCAAACTCAGCACCTTCACACCTAGCACCTCTTCGAATTGAAACAGGGTCTCCCTAAGTCACTAAGTTCCGCAGGCTGTACTTAAACTTGTGTTCCTCCTGCCTCAGTCTCCCAAAGTGCTGGAATTACATCCCTTGCCTAGATGATTTTTTTTTCAGACTGGAAAGTAAGGCTCTGAGATGACTTGCTTAAATTCACACCTTCAAAGGATGAAAATCTGGAACCTGAAACTTGAACTGGGTCTGTGTGGTATTGTCACCTGCTATGTCCCCTCGCCCAGTGGCAGAGACCAAGCAGTACAGACTGACTCGCGTGCTCCAGTGACTGGTGCTGAAGGGAAAATGGACTCCCATGATTCCATACAGGCATATTTTCCAAGGGATCTTATGTCACTTTAACTATGTGAAACACAACTATGACCCTTATTTTAGAGATGGACTGCTCAGGATGTTGAAATTTGTCATGAACTGATTTATTCACTTATTCATTTATTGAACATAAAGTTAGTTACTGATAATTTATAGAATTATAGTCAGGATGCAGGTATAGAATAAACAGCAAAAAAATGTTAACATCCTATCTTGGGGCTTGTTTCCTAACTGACAAGGGGTAAAGCTGTTCAAATATTCATGCTATTGACTATTTAAAAAGAAACCAAAGGAACTCGCAGAAGGAAAACTCCCATTCCTGGGAGAAAGGACTGCAGATGAACACTCAGTCAGGGTGAGGGGTGGCTGGCAGTCACCTGGGAGGCTTCCCTGGTAGTATGATCCTTAATTGGAACCAAAATAGAAGAAGACTAGGCTCACAGACTTCGTGTGTGTGTGTGTGTGTGTGTGTGTGTGTGGAGATTTCAGGCAGAAGAGACATCAAGTGCAAAGGCCCTGTGGCTCCCATTCTGTTGGAAGGTAAAAGTCAAAAACCTGGGAGTTGAGGCTGGAAGTAAAGTCTTATAAGCAAGTAATGTTGTGGTCTCTGTGGGACACTTCATGAGCCACTTCTTGCCCCAGATTTAAGAGCCGGGATTTTTCATATCTGCTTTTGAGCATGGGCTCAGAACCCTTTAGGTCTCTTTAAAACTATAGATTCCCGGAGGGTGACCTTGTTATGTGGAGAAGGAAAAGAGACAGAGATCCTTGTGCTGTGAAAGGGCTCAGCACAGTGCCTGACACACAGGAGGCACTGAGCTAATCTGTGCCCTTCTTGTGTGGAAGCGGCACTCAGCAATCTGGACACAGACATTAGTGGGCACCTCACAGTGCTCTGTGCTGCCAGGAAAGAGGCCTCCAGCAGCCTTCTGCCTGATTCAGCCGTAAACTCCTCCCACTTTTTCTTCTCAGGTTAATGAGATAGATAGCTGTCTACTGAAAGCACATCAATGCACAAATATATTTCGATAACCAAAAAATCTCCTTCTGAGAGATGAGCCAACTTGCTGGAATTTAGGAATTTAGTCATTGTGAATCGATGAACCTATCAGCTTTCAAAAACTTGAGTAGGAAAACAAGGACTGGAAATCCCATTTAAACCAGCTATCCCCCTACTGGGAATTTTCCCAGAGAAACAGAAAACATCATACCATAGTGATATATGTGCACCTATGTTTACAACAGCACAATTTGTGATAGCCAAATCCTGGAAACAACCAAGATGCCTGTCACCTAAGGAATGGATGAAAAAGATATGGTATTTTTATACAGTGGAGTATTACTCAGCTATAAAGAATGACACACTTGAAGCCTTTATATTTAAGTGGATGCCACTTGAAGATATACTCATAAGTGAAATAAAC
>NDGN011341171.1:0-15719 GCA_002564285.1 Tympanoctomys barrerae | reverse complement strand
CTCTGAGTTCCTCTATAACTTTCTGCTGTTGCTTATTTACTATTGATGCTATTAATTCGTACACTTGAGCTGAGCTAGTAGAAAAGAATTCCACTCTGAGTTCCTCTAGGACTTTCTGCTGTTGCTTATTTACTATCTCAAAAAGCTTCTACAGGGAAGTGTCGAGTAAAGAGACAGCCTACAGGATGCAAAAGCAATTTTGCTAGCTATTCCTCAGAGAGCCACCATCTAGAGTAAGAGCTCCATCAACTTAGACCGCCCAAGGTAGAAGGCCCAAGCAGGAAATGGGCAGGTTAATTGAACGTACACTTCTCAGAAGTACAAACGACCAATAATCATGAAAAATGCTTAACATCTCTGGCCGTTAGAAAAATGCAAATTAAACATGAAGATTTGTGTCACAGTAGGGTGACATGTGGCTTCCAATAATGAGAGTTCTACGAATTCTAAAACTGGAATGCAGCTTCCTCTAGAATCAGTCCCAGACCCTCAGTGGACATCAAAGCCCCAATTAATATGGCAGAGGAAAATACAAAGCAGACACTACTAGAAATGCGAGGAGATCTGGATGAAAATACAACCAGAAAGACATTTCTTCTGGAGCTCAATACATGTGTGATACGGCCGGGGAGACCCTCGGCATCACAAATGCCTCCTGGCAAGCACAAGGTCCTGAGTTCAGTCCCTGGTACCCACCTCTCAAAAAAGACAAATAAATATATTTAGTGAGCAATTAGTACATTTTATTTTGTGTGTGTGTGCATGTGTGTGTGTGTGTGTGTGTAAAACTTTACATTCCTTCTGGTAAACAATATACGCTTTTCTCTATGGATTAGGAAGCATAGGTATGCACAGGCCCAGTGAGAGAGCTCAATGGACTAATCGCCTGCTTAGGCAAGTGCAGGGACTGGGGTTCCATCCCTAGACCACATGCCATGCTGGCCCTGCCCTGGGGCATGCTGAACCGGCCACCAAAATCGGGCATGGTGGCACACGCCTGTAATCCCAGGACTGGGGAGGCTGAGACAGGAGGATCACTATGAGTTTGGACTGCACAGGGAGACCCTGTACCAGAAGCCACAGCCTCAGGTAGTTCAAATAAGTTGAACTGCACACAGAAAAAGTTACACCAACATCCTGGAATCGCCCCATCCCACCAGGGCTCTGAGCCTCTGCTCCCTTGGGGAGAACTTGGCCTCCCTCACAGCTAGGAAATGGGAGAACCCTGCTGATGTCATCAGGACCCCACATGTACATCAGGGTCCTAGAGTTTCCAAAGATACCATGTGGCTTTCTGGAGGCCAGGTCTGGAATCAAGCAGCAGAAAGGGCACTCTGCCTGGGGAAGGAAAAGAAGAAAGAACAGGACAGCAGCCCTGGGCCCCAAGGGCAGGAGAGGAGGCACATGGCGCCTGTCACAAAGCTGCATCCTGCACTGACACTTTTGCCCATGCCACTGATCCTGGTAGGGTGATGGGAGGCCCCCAGGGTGGCTCTCTGCCTCACACTGCCCTGTTGGCTGCCCTGGACCTGACCGAGAAGGGCAAGGCCTTGGGTATCACCACCCGACCAATCAAACTCACCATCCAACCAATCACCACCCCTGGGCCTGGAGTCCTGCCAGCCTTCCCAGAGCCTCCTCACCAGGTATGAAGTGGGGCCCGTGAGGATGCCGCCTCACGCCTCTGCAGCTCCCACAGGATGGGAGGTCACGTGAACAAGACTGTGCAGATTATTTCTGCTAATAATTGCTTTTGTGTAAGCTATTATCATTAAAAAAAAACAACCCTGCAACAATGGCTAGAATTTATTCCTATTTACAAATGTGGTTGGTTAAGAAAAAAGTAGCATAATTCTTTGCATCAACAAACTTAAAAATGTTTTAAGACCACACAATCATCAGATGCTGCAGGGGCATCTGCTAACCGTGCCAGCTCCTTGGCCGTCTCTCGTGTAGCTGCGGCTCTGCTTCATGCAGACACGTGCATATGTCGGGCCTCCTGAATTTTCTTTCCTGTCTTTCCTAGCGGCGTTCCCTCTCCCCACACAACCTCAGAATGGTAGGAAGGAAAGAAATAATTATAATATCCTGGTCCTAAGAAGAAATAAATTGGTCCCAGATTTGTTTCAGGAAGAAGCAGCCTGCGCTACCAGGTTCGCAACAGACATGTGTTGGAGCGTTTGTAACTTAATTAAACGTGTTTATCTCCGTAGTCAGTTCTGCAGCTTTCCATTTAACAAACTACCAATATTCCCTGGAGAGAGTTAACTCTGGAAGGATAAAAATAAAAATAAATAAAAGTTTTTTTTTTAAAAAGTCACCAAAATGTTACCATATGTCCAAAGAGAAAGTCTTGGTAGTGGGAGGTGCAGAGATGAAGCGACACCTGTTTGTGAGTGCACTGAATCAGGTCCAGACGGCCCACTCAGCCTATCCACCTTTAGTAAGGGGACACCAGTCCCCAACGCCCTCCCATCCCCACTCACAATGAGCCGAATTTAAACTAAAAGCTACAATGTAGTAAGCGCTACAACCTAAGTTTGAAAAGTTTAAAATGTGCAAAAAGTATAACACCTTAAATAAGAGAAACTAGAATCTAGGTCTCTTACAGGTATGTAGAAGCACGGACCAGAGATTACCCTGGACTCTTACCTCTGCAGATTTATCTGGCGGTTTCAAGGATGCAAACTCGATCTCCGGGAGGATGCTCCGCTGCTCAGGCCGAGACTGGCATCTGCTGCCCGCGACTTGCTGGAGGCCCAGCGCGTGGTGCACAGACTCTGCACCAACTCGGGGTGCACACGGGCGCTCATGGCTACTTCCTGCAAGAGCGGGGCGGGAGGAGGCTTGGCTTCCTGCGGTCCGTGGGCACAGGCCCAGCACAGGGGGGACATCAGCTCGCCCCACGCTGCAGCCACCCGAGCCAAAGGCTTCTCTAGAGGCTGCCCTCCCCGCTCATGGTACCAGGTACGATTCCAGTTTATGGTCCAGCTAACATAGAGCTGATTTTCTACTTGTCCGCAGAGCTTCATGGAAATTCAAATGAAAACAGAGGCTTTTCTTGGCCAATGTCAAGTCAGCGCCAAGGAGCCAACAGGCTTCCGCGTCCGAGGACCACACGACCCCGGAATCCCGGCGGGGCTGCCCGGCGTGAGCAGCAGGCTCCAGCTCGCGCAGCTCCGGTTACTCTTCCTCCAGACGGTGCTGACAATCAAGGCAATTTCTTCTCTGATTTTCTTTTTGCAATACTTTCAATTCTGACTATTCCTTTTTTTAAAGCGGCCCATTTTTATACACAAAAATTAGTATTTTGGGGGACATTTTGACCACTTGTTTGGAAGAAAATTTTCTGTACAAACATTGTAAGAATTCAAGAAAACACAGGTCTTTTTTATTGTTTGTTGGTGTTTGCTTGATTTGAGGGGGAGAAAACAAAAGAAAAGAAAGAAAAAATTTCTCATGAAGT
This sequence comes from Tympanoctomys barrerae, assembly GCA_002564285.1. Classification (NCBI taxonomy): domain Eukaryota; kingdom Metazoa; phylum Chordata; class Mammalia; order Rodentia; family Octodontidae; genus Tympanoctomys; species Tympanoctomys barrerae. The sequence continues at coordinate 12,253 of NDGN011341171.1, read as the reverse complement.
AGAAAACCTCGTTTGTTTCGAGCTGTTGAGGCGCCGTGGGACCGGCCCTGGGGCTGGGCAGACCTCCGGTCCTCCAGCTCTGGGCTCCGCGGCTCGCGTACAGGATGCCCTCTCCACTCGGCGCTCTTTCCCTGACAGCAAAGACATTCCTGAAGAAATGTAAATAACTCTGAAGCTCAGCAGATCTCAAATTCTTTATAATAAACAGATTTTTTGGACTTTAAGATAATTAATTTCATACTACCACTTGGTGGTACTTTCTAAAGACTATTTCTTTTTGTTTTAATTCCCCATGAATGCTTTGCAGAAAAGCTGCAATTACATTTACTACAAAGGGGAACTTAGACGGTGTTTGCATGAATTTTATGTTTCAATGGTTCTTTTATCCATTTTTTAAATCAGAGTAAGATGCCCCTACTCCACTCTAATAACCACGGTCAGTAAAGTTGTAATGTTAGAACAACCAAAGCCTTTTATATTAAATACTTTTATAAACATGATTGCCTTTGTCCCTGTTTCATTTCTTTTAAAACAAACAAAACGACCCTTAAATTTCCAATAAAAACCACGCTAAGTGGCACTGGAGTAACAACAGAACATCTACATGGATATTTAATAATAGTAACCCACAAACTTCCCAAATCTGATTGCGAGCCCAAAACATTTCCTTCTGCCCTGGGGGTACTTTTGTGGCTATACCAGCACAGCTGTAATAATAATAGGGCGTGGGACCACGTTCTGAGCCAGGATGCCAGAAGGTTCGCCGTGACTGTCATCTCCATGTTCCGTCGACCATTTTTCTTTCTTGTGCAGTCGTCCGGGCCTCGGTCTTTTGGCTCGATGTACGTTCTCTGTACAGACACGTTACAAATACAGGAGATTGCTTCTCCTTGGCAATGCGAGACTTTCACGTAGGGAAACGGGAGACAGCAATCAGCCTGAACCAGGCGTGGAGAGTCGACGCGGCTGTATCCGGCTGTGCGCTCACCGAAGGGGAGACTGTGGGGCGGCTGGGTTTATGTTGGACGGTGAGGAATGAGACATAACGCAGACTAGGAGAAGATTATCAAGACTCCCGGGGGGCAGGGGGTGCCAAGCCATCCCGGGGTAGAGTACAACTAAGTCATGGTATCACAGAGCAGGGGTACAGCACACGGTTGTGGGGGCGGGGGGGGCTGTAGGTTTCCATTAAATACTTGTGCATCGGTGCGTCTCTTGTGTAGATAGATACTGGTTGTTCTTTTTCTTTCTTTCTTTCTTTTGGGTTGTTCATTAATGCTTTAACTTAAGTACCAGGCAAAGGCAGTGCCATCAATAAGAGGCTCTATTTTTCAGTAAGGAGAAGCGTGCCCACAGAACTCTGCCATGAAGCTGGCGGCAAGAGGTGCCTTTCACCCACAGCTAGTGTGGACATGCAGATCTTGTGCGGTCCCAGCGACCTTCTCCAAAGCCATTTTGCGCCCAGTGTAGGAGAGCAGCACCCCTTTTCTCCAGTGTCTTTCAGGGTGGTAGCACCACTACTCAAATGCTAATATTGTGCAGCTTTTACTTTGCTTTAGGATTTCTCCGGCCATGTGTTCACAGCTGTCAGGGAGACATACACCTTTCCCTGCCCTTTACGGGGCAGCAGGACACAAGGACCACGTCCCTGGGCTAAAACACTGGCCAAAGGAATCCCCAGTGGCACTTCTGCCTTGCAAACGTGTAACTTCAAACAAGTCACTTTACAACTCTAAACTCCATTTTAAAAATAAAAGATTTAAAATAATTCTCTGATTTTCCAATTTTTTTAAGCACTAGAATTCTGATTTCCAAGAGAAATTAATTCAAGAGCCCAGCATAAAAAAAACCAACTAAGTGGAATAACTTCAGCTGAAGAAGACAGGGGTGGGTGTGTGGGGAGTGTCGCCATCTGCTCCACGCACGCCCCTCCAGTGCCACAGTGCCAGCTCCGAGTCACCTCTGTGCCACTCAGGTGATGTGAACCCAGTTTAAAAGGCACAAATCTGCACGAGCCTGTCCAGCCTACATTCTGCAATCCAGGGTCTCGTTGCCTCGCCTTTCTCTGCTTGCGAGCAGGCCGCCTGGCTCAGCTTCAAGCAGCATAATGTCAGAGCAGGAGAAAGTTAAGAAGCAAAAACAGCAGAAAAGAAAAGCAGCAGAAAATAGCCCAATAGGTACGCTCATTAACTTGGTTTGAATTTCACTGCTATATCTGCTGGCTTGGCTAGATCTGTGGCATGCAGGCTGTCCCTTGAGGGTGAATTTGAGGACACTCTCTACCCCTAGAGCTAGCCATGCAGGGGTCCAAGCTCCCCTCACAGTGACCTGTGCCACCCCCACCCTACAGCATGGAGGACCACCTTCGAGAACCCTTGTTGGTGCCCCAAGGCTCCTCAGCTCCTCCCTGCTCCCGCCAAATGAAGATTAGGATGAGTGTAAGAAAGCTCTGGTGTTAGGCTGGCCAAATAGCTCAGCGGATTAAAGAGCCTGCAAGCAGGCTCAGGGGCCAGGGATTCGATCCCCAGGCCTGCTGTGCCAGATCCACCCCCGGGGTGCACTGAGATGGCAATTGAGACTGGGCGTGGTGGGGCAAGCCTGTAATGCCAGCTCTTGGGAGGCTGTAGACAGGAGAATCATTACGAGTCCGATCTAATAGTGAGACCCTGAACACCCTGTAGACCCTCCCCTAAAAATTGCAACAACAAAAAGAAAGAAAGAAAGAATGAATGAATGAATGAATGAAAGCAAACAAACTCTGGTGCAAAATAATAAACTTTAAAATAATGATCATTTCTTCAGCACTAATTTTAAGCTAGGTTGTGGTAGCCATCCCGTGAGAGCGTTTGGTTGTCTCTGCTCTCAAATGAAGGATCGGAGATGCCAGGATCTTTAGAAAGAAAGACTTTCCTTAGCACTGCAGCGAGGAGCTCTGGGAGCCCGAACCCTCTTCGCCCCCAGCCCCACTGAGCTAGCCCTAGAGCCCAAGTGCTCCGCGGAGAGGGCCCTGCAGCGCGGCATGGTTGGGCCGGGGCAGCTGGCGGAGTGGTCACAAGACATTTAGCATGTAAACACAGACCACCTACTCACCGAACGATCAAACACTTAAACTACCACTAGATGTTTAGAAAATATTTTACATCACTGACTATGGTGAAAAGTAATTTACATTATGGAAGCAATCATTGAATCACTGCAATTAGCCAAATTATTACCTATTCAACTAATTATCTTTTAATTATATAATTTAAAACACTAAACATTATAATATTCCCAGCCCATGCCAAATTCTTATTTCATAATTTGTCAGTGAGAAGTGTAATTTATGATATGGTACAATGTAATTTCCTACAGAAATTAAGTCTCATTTTATTCTTAATTATAGGATAAATCTTCCCATAACTGCCTTGACCTATATATAACCAATGAAAGCACTTGGCCTCTCAGGAAGATGTAATTGTAGAAGGTAAAACAAAAGCAGTCAGGTTTTTTTCAGACTTGTCCAGAAAAGACTTGCTTTCCATACAAAAACCACCACATCATCTACATAGCCTACGTACCCAACCGGCTGCATCTGAGACAACTCAAGGGCACACGTTTTGTTGTTGTTATTATTGTTGTTTGTTTGTTTATTTTAGGGAGGGGTCTACAGGGTGTTCAGGGTCTCACTACTAGATCAGACTTGTAGTGATCCTCCCATTTACAGCCTCCCAAGAGCTGGGGTTACAGGCGTGCGCCACCACATCCAGTCTCAATTGCCATCTCAGTGTGCCTTGGGGGCCAGGCCCAGGGATCGAACCCCTGACCCCTGCCTGTGCCTGCTTGTGGGCACTTTACTCTGCTGATCTATTTGGCCTGCCTTGTTCAAAGGCACATTAAACAAAGGCACAAACAAGCTGATGGAAGCAATCTGAGGCCCAGAGGCTGCCCCGAGGGAACCCTGATTTCATTGGCCTGGCCCCTTGTGTTTTAAGTCTCTCTCTAGAACACTAAGAAGTCGTTTCAGCACATGTTGCCTTGAGTTTTGTTTTGTGTTTTGTTTTGTTTTGGAGAGAGCTGTTAGGAGCAACTGAGTTGGGCACACAGGGAGCACCAGAGGGGTTACTGCGAGAGGGTCCAAGCGACCTTCACATTGCAGGACTAGGAGCTCAAGAGGTTTGAAGTGTAAGAACACTGAGCCAGAGACCTCAGGCCAAGGTTTCAGCTCATCACTCTCCTCTGCCAACATGTGCCAGCATTGTTTGTCAGGGCCTGGCAAAGCGTCAAGAACCAGAGTGGGTCAGTTGCTGCTGAGAACGCGCGTTGGATCCAGAAGTTCCTGAGTCACAGAGTGCAGCAAAACCCCAGGCCACTTTTGGCTTGAACCCCAAGAATTTGGTTGATGAGGGTTTCTCTAATTCTTGCTCAGTTTTTAATATTTTTCACAGAGAAAAATATTTATTTCCTGGAACAAAAAGTCACAGCCTATGGTGCTCTCCTAGACCTCTATTTTGATTCAAAGAAAATATTTAAGGATTTAATACATGAGGCTTTCTTTCCTTTCCACCTCTCACAAAAGGGAAAAAGGAACAAAGATAAAAAAATTCTGGGGCAAGTAAACGCTGAGTAGACACAAGAGCCATAGTTAGGAGCATTGGGATTCTGTGACATTCATTTCAGCACACAGGTTCATACTTGGCGCTTAGTACCGGCCGCCGGGGAAGGTACTTCCAGGATCACAAACTTGAAAGAACAGACGCTTTCTGCCTAAGGGACTGGCAATCCAGTGGTTACCTACACTTTCTGCCCAGAGAAAGGGCGGCAGGGGTTTGACCAGAGGTAGCTTCACTCCTGTGAGACAGAGGGGAGACGGCCTTCAGCCCTGACGCGCTTCTAGGGGAGGCTGAGTGGTCACGTTGCTCTGCACACCGAGCAGCCTAGTGCCGCAGTCCTGCAGGCCCAGCGCCAGGCGTGGGAGAGACCCGAGCACAGACCCCCAGAGGGGCACACGTGAGGGTGCTCTACTAAACTTGACTGCGGCATAAGCAACAAAACAGTTAAGAGCGCAGTTTGATAGGTTTTACACTGTACTGGTCAGCTTTTACATTGTGGCACAAGACTCTTGACATCCACAATTCTACAAAGAAGAGGCTCCTGTTGGCTCAGGGTTGCTGAGGGTCCAGTCCACGGTTAGCTGGCTCCAAAGCAGGAGTGTCACGGCAGAAAGGCCTGGTGGAGTAAAGCTGCTCACTTCTCGGGGGCCAGAGCACAGAGGCGAGGCCCGGAGGAGGGCACAGTCCTCAGGGTCCCAGCCCGTGACCCAGCCAAACACACCCGAAAGCGTGCTTCCTTAATCCTCTAGGCCTCTCCCAAGCCAATCAAGTTGACAATCAAAATTAATCATCAGAGGGGCTGGAAGATAGCTCCATGTCTAACTAAGCGCCTGCCTGGCAAGCAAGAGGACCCGAGTTCAGTCCCCAGTATTGCATGCCGCACGGGCCCTAGAAACCACGCATGGTGGTGCACGCCTGTAATCCCAGAGCTAGAGAGGCTGAAACAGGAGGATCACCACGAGTTTGAGCAAAACCCCATACTAAATAAATAAAATATAAAAAATATATAAAATAAAAATTAATCATCAGAGATATAGCCATGAAACCATTACCGTACATACCTAGGACCCCCAAAAGGTTCCTCTCTGTCTGAAGGATTCAGAACTTACCACTCCAACTAATGCCACATGAACATGCTGACTATTTTAAGCCCGAGAAACAAAAGACACAGGGAGTCCTATCTAGCCGGTCATTTCTACCTAAAAGTGGGTCATACATCTCCCATGAGAATGGTACTTCTTTTCATGAGAGATGGGAAACTGAAACAGACCTAAACAAACCCACATCTGCCATAAATCTCCCCAATATCTTTCCTAATACTACTTCCTAACACCATAACTTGCTGCCCCTAGGTGAAGACCTTTGTGTTATGTCATTGTACTATGGCTCGTGTTAAAAAAAAAAAAAAAAAGAAAAAAAGTACACAGGCCTCAGAGACTAGCAGCTTAAGATTACACTTTCCTTCTGAATAGTCCATGTTCGTGTCATATTATACAAACTTTATACACGTTTTGCTGTTAATCTGGCTCATGTTCATCTATTTCTCAGGCCCCGTCACAGATGCTAAGCGGGTGGAAGTTCTCCTACAGGAGTTGGTAAGCCTGCTTTTCCACTCACCCTGCCCTACTGAAGTAACTGCTTCACTTTTTTCTCTATAATAATATTTTACATTTTTAAAAATTTGTATGTAAAAGAAATCATGCAATCTGTATTTCTATTTGAGTTTTTCAACAAATGCAATTATTCTGAGATCGCCCAGTGTGGGCATATGGAACAAGAGTTCATTCCTAAGCCTGGCTTATTGTACATACAAGCCATGATTCGTTTACCATTTACTCGCTGAATATTTTCAGTAGTACAAATAAAGCTGTGATAAATACTTATGTACATGTTTGTATGGATGTAACCTTTATTTTATCTTGGGTAGTTAGAAGACTACAGATCTATGAAAGGTGTAGTCTTACTTTGTTAAAAGCAGTGAAGCTAGTTTTCAAGGTGTGTGGTTTCGTGCTCCCGTGGGTTGTGCAGGAGTGTTAATTTTTCCACCCTCCATCCACACTCGACGAGAAGCAGCCAGTGTGTCATTTTAATAAAGACCAAGAAGCCATCCTTGCGATTTACGTGTGTGCGTCCCTCATGACTTACTAGGCCGAGCATCTTTTCATGGGCTTCATTAATTATTTGCTTTCTTTATTGGTTCGTTTGGGGGGCAGTAAAATATTCAAGTATTTCATTTGTTTTTTTAATTAGGTTTTTGTTTTGTTTTGTTTTCGGTTTGCATTGTTGAGTTCTGAGAACACCTCATATATATTTTGAATACAAATCCTTCATCAGGTGTATTATTTATAAATATTGTCTCCCAGCCTAGGGATTATCTTTTTATTTTATTAATGGCATCTTTCAAAGAGCAACAGTTTTTAATTTGGATTAAGTCTCATTGATCCTTTTTCTCTTTTTTAAGAGCAGGGCTGCTTGCTGCTGCCCCCGGGGGCCTTGTTCCTCTGTCATTGTCCCAGGTAGCTGGTCATGCTTGCGGGCCGATGCCTTCAGCTCTATTCATTTCTGTTTTACAGATGATGATTTTGACAGCGTATCTGGATTTGGATTACGTTTGTAATGAGTCATGAAATCACATGCTATTAGTGCTCTACCTCATCCTTTTCAAAGGGTGCGCTGCCAGTTGTACACCTGGCAGCCTCTTCAGGGACAAGCTCCAGTACTTTCAGAAGAAAGCTGCAGCCCTTGCTGAGCGCCTGCCTTCTTCCAAAGCCATTCTTCTGTCTAGAGCAGGCCTTCTGGAAAAACCCTCGAGGAACTTGGGTAAAGACAAAACCCTCCACACCCCCTCTTCCAGGGGTGAGGAGAGTAAACTTTGCTACTATAATCTGATTATAATCCTGTGTTCTCTACCCAGAAGGTGTTCTCATTTGGGGGCTTTAAATCATGCAAAGTGTAAAGAAGGATGGCTTCCTACAGCGCTTGCTCAGGAGCACGCCCTCCTCCACGCGAGGACAATTCTTTCTTCACTGAATATCAGAAGGATCCCTCCCCGGAGGGCCCTTTGTTCCAAGAGAAGTAGTGCCCTGGGAACCACCCGCTTCTTCCCTTTCGTGCCTCCAGGCTCAAGAACTGCTCCAGATCCCTACTTTACCAACACTGGCTGTGAACTGATCCCTCCCTTCTCCATGAAGCTCAGCCTCTCGCCCTGGCTTGGTCATTTGAGCTCCAAAGGCGCCTTCCATCATGAGCCTATAAATGTCTTCTCACTCTTACCTTTTCGCTCTTGGCTTTGCCTTTCCAATGGATGAACCCACTGTGTTCAGTTAAGTCCCTTCACACTGCTTTGAGATCTTTCTCCTTTTCTAGCAGATATGTTTCACGCTATAAATGGTTCCCATGAGTATATTTTGTTTCAAAAGCATCCCCCACCTGGTGTGCTGGTACATGCCTGCCATCTCTATACTTGGGAGGCTGAGGCAGGAGCATCGCCATGAGTTTGAGGCCAACCTGTTCTATATAATGAGCCCAAGGCCTGCCTGAACTAGATGACAAGACACTGTCTCAAAAAATAAAAATAAAGAAATAAAGGCATCCCACCAATTTTGATATGCTCTGTTTTCATACGATAGAAATGATCCCTGAAAGTATAACCTTTATGAAGTGTTTTCATTTTCAATCAGTTTAATATACTTTCTCATTTCTTCAATCTATGTATTATTTAGAAGTGTGTGGCTACCAGCCAAATATTTACAGGTGTTTCCCAGATCCTTCTAGTATTGATTTTTAACTTGATTCTACTATAGTCAGAGGAAATACTTCATGTGCTCTAAATACTTTTTTAAATCATTGAGCATTTCTGAGGTATACTGTGCTGTATTGTTGCGGTCTACCTTGATAAACGTTCTGTGCACAACTTGAAAAAATGTATATCGTCCTTTTGTTGGATACAGTGATACATAAACCTGCATCAGTGTTCTATCTACCAAAAGGCTTTCCGACCTGTTCAGCAGTGATAGAGCGGATGCTAAGTCACGTGGATTTTTGTGCCATCTCAATTATAAAAATAATTTCCTTTTAACAATTTTTTGCTCAAATGCTTATTTTGTGAATTTTTCATGCTGGGAAAGTACAAAGAACTATTCTTAATGTCTAAATAACAGGCTAAAGCAGTAGGTAGGCCTTGGAAAGCTAGATCATTTGCTCATATGGAAGGAAGGAATGCTAGATTACTTATTTCCTTTAATCTGGAACTATATTACTGATTTTATATTGTTATAAATGGTTATGGATATGATTTTCCAGGAATTTTTGTCAGTGTATTAGAAAATCAAGCTTACACTAGTAGCTCTCCTTGGGGCCAAGTGAAATGCCATACACAAGGTAAAACTGCTTCACTCTGTTGTAACGTAGTTATGTAATTATACATTGTGCACTATAAAAGCTACTCCAAGCGGTCTCCAAAGGCCTTCACGGTCACAGCACTCACCACAAGGCTACCTTAGGGCGCAGTAAACAATCCCTCCTCCTGCACATGAGGAAACTTACACACAAAGAAGCTCCACGGTGCACACAGAACTCTAGCGGTCTCGTTCCAGCGCAACGTGTACTTTTATGACCACGCTGCTCACATACAATGTTGGGGGTCCCCACATTCACGCCAGGAGAGTTCACAGGTCTAAGTCATCTAATGGACAACTTCTAAAAATCAGAGCATCTAGAATGAACTCAAGGGCGCTGACCAGGATAGAGCACAGCGGCGCTAGTCTGGGGGTTCTGGATCCCTGTGCGAAAGGGGCGGGACCTCGAGACTCCATGCGCAGAGGCTGAGCAGAACCTCGGGCACTGGGACTCGCCATATGCATTTTGAAGACCACACCCCAGGGGCTTTTGTGTCTTCTGCTCACAGTGAGAAGTCCTTGTTGTACGCAGTCTCCTCACTGCAGGGAATCCGTCCTAAGAACGCTTGTGGGGACCTGAAGCTGCGGGGCGTACTGAGCCACAAATGACAGATGTCTTCCCCACACACGTAGCTGCGATAGCATCCAAGGTACAAGTCAGGCACAGCGGAGGACTAGCAACCTCACACACACACACACACACACGCGCGCACACACAGTCACACACAATTTCATTGCAACTTTTCGTCTTTCACTTAAAAGAAGCACTTTATAACTTCCCTTTGGCAGAGCCAAACAGCAAGAAGCACGTGCTCCTTTGTGCCTTACGGCTACCACCAACTAAAATGAGGATTACCACACAAGTTCAACACAAGTGCTGTGATCCTGCCAAGAGTGTGTCTGATGGCCATGAGGACCAGGTGACCAAGGGGCAGCAGAATACACTGCCCAGGCCCAGAGAAAGGAGACAAGCGGGCAGAGCAACATCTCATCACACGCCTCCTAACAGCACATAACCTGAAACTTCTAATGAATGGCTTCTATTTTGAATTTTCCCTTTAACATTTTAGGCCCTAGTTGACCATGGTAACTAGAACAGCAAGCTCTGAAACCAAGAACAAGGGAGTCTATCATGGTTCTTATTCTTTGGTTGGCATGCTTGCTTGCCTTCGACAAGGTCGCCAGGCTGGCCTCAAATTCAGGCTTCTGCCTTAGAATTCCAAGTGCTGGCACTCCAAGTGTGTGCCACCACCACTGGCTTATGCATCATTCTTGACAATGACATTGTCCTCTGAGCAGAACTGACTAGTGCCGCGTCCTTTGCTTGACTTGAGCTAAACTTGAGTTCCCCTCTCTGGCTCTGTAGCATGCAAGAATCCTGTCAGTTTGGAGAAACACCTCACCTCGGGGTCTGAGCACCCTGAATGTCTTGTCACGCCAGCCTGTCCTCAGCAATAATCCTACCAGGTCAGCTCAGCCAGAAAGCTCTTCATCCTCAACGTTCCCTCTTACAGATTTTCACGCCCTGACCCTGGCCTACTCCGGGCCTATCAACCCCAAGCTGGCCCTGCTGGCGTTGGAGTTGGGCCGGTCTTTCTCCCTCTGCTTGACCCCACTGCAAGGAGCCCTCCACCTGCTTTTGTGCATCCCATCCCCTGCCCAGTAAAGTCTGCCTTACTCTTTTTAACAAGTGTTATGAATACTTTTTCTTTAACACACATTTTTTCTCAAATTTGGCTGCAAATTGCAATTACCTAGAAAGCTTTTTGGAAACACTGATACCAGGTCCCACCCCCAGAAATTCTAATTTAATTGGTGTGAAGTATGGCTTGAGCAGAAGGAGTAATAAAATTCCCTAAGCAATTCCAAAGAATAATAAAGTTGAAAGCCACTGATCTACATACTATGTACCAATTAAATAATCTAAACTCCTCTTACCTCTTTTGGCAGCTACTGTACGACGTGAACTCATACTAAATCATGAAGGAGTTCCTTTAAGTTTTTTTCTTTCTGCAAACAAGTCCAAAGTTACACTCCTTCCAGCCTGTGATGGCTAACGCTGTGAATGCAACCCTTCTATTGTTTTAGTTTCTTAGAATCCTGGTTATAGTCAAAATTTTCCTTATATTATTGTAGTGTATCTGATGTATTTCAATTCTTCTCTGCTTCCCTTAAAGAGGCTCCATTTTACCTAAGACATTGCTTGCAATGGCAAAGGCGATACAGGATCTTGTCCTGTCCCGCAGGGTCCTGCCCCTGGGGTGACATGGGATATTTGGATACAGGCACTTAAGCAGTTTCAACCTGCCTGCCTGTCCTTCTACCCAGCCTGCAGGTACATGCGGCTCTTGGGTCATTTATGGGCCATGGGCTGTTCCCCTGCCTTGTGCTAACGGGTCCTTCTGGATCCCTTTGTGGGCTACTTGTCCTCCACCTGTTACTCCAAAATGCTGAGTCTCCTGATGGTCTCACTTGGACCCATACTCTTCTAATCCACATGATTTTCAATTATCTTTCTAACTACTAACGCCATTGGCCTACTTCCCTCTTACGTTTCAGGAACTTAACTGTAACTGCTGGGATGTATGTGGCAAACCAACGTGTTCTCAGTCTAATGCTTTGCTTTTCAACCCCCAAACCCAGTTCTCTTCCAACTTCCTCATTTCAGCTATTCATAAGGTCACGTGTCTCGGTACCACACCAGAAATCTGTGAGTTCTACTATAGATGGCCGTCTTATGTCACTAAATCTAATCAGTCCCTACGTTACTCCTGTCTCACCTCGTGTAGTTCTCCACTCTATTCTTTCTCTCATCCGCTACCGCCCAAGACCACAGCCCAGGGACTAACTTCTTGATCACATTCTACCAATGACCTGAGTCAGCTTCTGACCTCTTGTTGTTTTTTGTTTTTTTGTTTTCAGAACCAGGGACAACTCAGGCCTTTGCGCTTGCCAGTGAAGCGCTTATTCTACTAAGCCATCTCCCCGGTCCCAAAAGGGCTCATCTAATTTGCAAACTGATGAATTTGCTCCACCACTAATCTTTTCTTTCTTTCTTTCTTTGCAGTGCAGGAGGGGATTGAACTCAGGACCTTCTGCATGGGGCAGAAGCGCACTTCGCTGGACGGAAGCAGACATCACTAGGCAGACGTGCACATCGCTGGGCAGAAGCGGACATGCTGGGCGGAAGTGGACGCGCTGGGCAAAAGCGGACATGCTCGGCGGAAGCGGACATGCTGGGCGGAGCACACATCGCTGGGCGGA
>NDGN011341164.1:0-14669 GCA_002564285.1 Tympanoctomys barrerae | reverse complement strand
TTGAACTCAGGCCCTTGCACTTACCAGGCAAGCACTTATTCTACTGAGCCATCTCCCTGGCTCTTTGTATTGTTTCAGGGAAGGGTTTCACTATTAGATTAGACCTGTAGTTATCCGCCTGTTTACAGCCTCCCAAGAGCTGGGATTGCAAGTGTGTGCCACCATGCCCAGTCTTAATCGTTGTCTCAGCATGCCCCTGCAGCAGGACTGGCATGACAGTCACTGTGTATTGAATATGAAGCTTGCACTCAATAAATACTGAGTTGAATACATAACTGGTGTGATAAAAAGGATGGTGAATGTTTCATTTGAAAAAATTATTACAATAAAAGACACATTGTCACTAATCCCTATCAAATTATTCCATAGCCCCCAGCTTCAAACACACTTGCTTCATTGTTCTTGCCTCTCTGAAGCACTTTCAGAAGTCCCTTTATGTGAATGCCATTAGCTGGGCTGTCATGGCTGCCTTCATTTCCTGAGATGATTCAACACATTTATCTTTCATGGTTATTTTGACTTTGGGGAAAAGTCAGATGATACAAGATGCCATATCAGGTACAAGAGGTGATAAGGACACACTGTTATGTTTTCATGAGCTTGCCTTTCTATCACATGCCACTTGACAGGCATTCAGTGTATTTTTACAATACCTGGTAAAGACACTCAGGAAAGCAGACTTACAGAGCAGCTTCAGAAAGTGGCAAAAACAATGGGATAAATGTGCTCAAAGTGAGGTGGAATACTTGAGAGGAAAAAATGTCAAGGGGTCTTACTGCAATAAATATTTTAAATGTAACCATCATCTTATATTTTGATGAGTTTTTGTATTTCTTCCATGAGCAATGATGGGGATTGTGGAGAACATGATGTAAAAGGCAAACATTGCACTGCTTTCAGGGAGATTTTTCCTGGACAGAAAAAAATAAACCTTCCACAAATAGCACAAGCCAGGTGGACAACATATGCTAGAAATTTGCTTACAAATTCTTATGTCACCACTTACCAGCTGTACAACCTTAGGAGACTTTCTTTTCTTCATTAAGCTCAGTTTTCTTGTCCATAAAATGGGGAATATACTTTCACTTACCTCATTAGCTTGCCTAAGGAGTAAGCAAATATTGACCATACAGGAAGGACTCAATAAATGACAGCAATTACAGAGACATAGGGAACAAAAGGGATGTTTGATGGGCTGTTGGTGACATTTTATATGTTTATTGAGTTTCCCAACTGCATTAGAAGCTTTCTAACTATAGGCCTTATAATTGTCCTGTCCTAGAGTGCTCAAAAGTCCTTGTAGACCTGCTGCTCATAGAAGATGGTACAGTGTCACCAAGTGATGTTCTCATCAATTGATGCATTGAATAATTACTTTGGTTCTTTGTTGGCAGTACTAGCAGTACTTCTCTGAATTCTAGATGTTTGCTTTTATTCATAGTATTATCCTTAAGAAATGCAAAGATTTGCTACCAAAATATCTGCAGGCAGATGGCAGGAGGTAATAGACTAGTAATAGAATTTAGTCATTGGTAAAACCGAGTTCAAGTAAAAGGGATTGTGTGGGGCAGGGTCAAGATTGTGTACAGGGATAGGCAAATTGTGAAAGACAATGCTTCGTATTTCATTGCTGAGAAACCACAGCCACTAACGATGTCCAATTTACACAGGTTGCAGTGTGATTTGCCATAAAACGCAGGGGCTTTAGGGAGCAGAGCAAATTGTAGAAGCTAATTACATGTCTCTCATTTGCTTGCAGTGGCTGGACCTTCTTCTGAGTTTCAGCTTCTACTGACACTTTGTTATTTTTGTTTTGATCTAATTATTATGATATTGATTTTTTAAATGGGCCCATGGTAGAGATTCTACGCATATGCCAAAGAAAATTCTACCATGACTTCTACATTTGTACCTCTGAAATTATCCTAAAAATCCATCTGGAGCCTTGAAGTTAATGGATTTTCAGCTAGTTAATTTGGTCTGCAACACCAAAACACCTCCCGCATAAATTCCCTTAAGTATCGGTTATTGTGAACAGGCCTATTTATTTAGCAGAAGTTGCATTATTATGCTGTTTCATAAGCAAAAGCACTGAAGGGAAAACATCACATAGAATTAACATAACTGCAGCAAGACAGGAATAGGAAAGAGTATAAACTCTTCGTGTGAAAAATGTTATCCTGCTCACACTATGGATATATACAAAGAGCACAAATCACACTTTACCTAAACAACAAAGGAGTGCCAACTTCTACCAGTTAGTGTAGACCTTCTTTGAAGTTTTTCTAACCCAGCTAATTGGTGAGAATCAGGAAATGGTAATGATGAATGCATAACAGCATTGCCAGTTGGCATCAGCATAAAATAGTTTCACTGCCCAAGTGCGTTTTACATCAATTACCTCATGTAAGTCAAGATTAAACTGTAGTGTCTGGACTGGAGGTGTGATGAATGGTTTTGTTCATAAATAAGTTGAGTGCACTACAGGGAGGCAAAGTGTTGAGCTAAGTGCTGCCCGGTGGTGAGGAAAAGGGTTGAGCTTAAAAAAAATCTAGGTTTCTGTTTCCTATCTCTTTTCCCAGTGAAATCAGTCTGCCTCAAAATAGAATTTACCTCTAGTCAATTAAGTTTGGACAGTGGATCTTCATACAGAGGAGTCAAGCAGAACCTTATCAAACAAGGCAGACGTTGACTTCTTCAGAGAAGAAACAAATTCCCACAGCAAAGAAGGTAGAGAATTACATGTTTCATACAGCTTTGGTTCAGGATGTGCAGTCTCTACCTAGCCAGTGACAACTGCTATCTATCCATGTATCTATTGATCGATTGATCATCTATCTTTCTATCCATCCATCACTTTATGCAAACATCAGAAATAAGCAATAACAGAACCACAAACTATAATTACTTATGAGTTTAAAATGGCAAGGCAACTGTTGTGATGTTTTTTATGATTGTGTTTCTGTTATTCCTTTTAATGTGACAAACTACTGAAATTGAGAAAAGTAAGTGAATATTGATCTATTTTGTTAGAGTTTTCAGGGAGCCAAATAAGAAAGTAAGTAAATAAGCAAGCAAGTAAACAGGAAAGCAAAATATCTAAAGGAATTCATATTTTTAAAAAAGTGTTCCTAGCTTTTGGCTCCTTGTTTTTCATCCTGAGTATTAACAAATCACAGAATCTTCAGCAACTCTATTTTCTCACCTTTGAAATAAGTGGGTTGAAATTAGAAGTTTCCAAGAGTCTACTTACTCTCACATTATTGAGGCTGCTCTTTTCCTAATGCCATCATCAGAGTCTATCCTAGTGTCCCCAGTGAGTGCCCCCGAGTGCCAACCTGCTAGCCAACTGAAATCAGGGAATCATAAAGCCTATGCTAACAGTGGTACTCACTACTTAGAGACAGATTCAAAAAAGAGAATCTTTTGCTTGTATCACTCCAATGCGAATTATGCTACTGTGATTCCCAACAACAGTTTTGTTACAGATTCCTTACTTCTTTGACCCTTTTCTTAGAAACCACTATCTTTGCAGCTGCCTCCTTCAACCAACCCAATGCCCACACCTACCTAATTTTTGGTAATTTATCTTCCCCTGATCTTGATTGCTGATGATTTTCTCCTTAAATTTAGTCCAAATCTGACTGCTACATGAGAAGAAAATGGATGTTATGGTTTGGATCTTACATTCCTCTGAAAGTTCACAGGTTGTAAATTTGGTTCCCCATGCACCAATATTCAGGGGTGGAGCCTTTGGACAGTGATTGGATCATTAGGACTTTGATGTCATGAGTGAACTGATCCATATATGGATGTATGGCTTAATGGGCTATTGTGAGGTGAGAGAAACTTTAGGAGGGAAACCTAACTGGGAGAACAGGTCAGAGAATGGCCTTTCAGGGTAAAGGTTGTCTTTGGCCCAATTCTTTATTTGTTTCCTGGTCACTACAAGGTAAGCAGGCTTGTTCCACATGAGTGCCACCCCCATGATGTTCTGCCTTACCACAAGCCTTCAAACAATAGAGTCAGCCAGCCACAGATTGAAACCTCTGAAACTGTGAGCCAGAATAAATCTTCCACCCTTTTAATTTGCTCATTGCACATATTTTATCATGGCAATGGAATAGAGGCTAACATATGATCTTAGAACTGAATACTATTGTTTAATTTTTGTCAATACTGTTCTCTACAACTGGACATTCAATTGCACGTATTACAAGTTACCTCTTGCTTAAGAAACTTTCATTAGGTCCCAGTCAAGCACCATTGCCCAGGCCTCCCATAATCATTCTATACCGCACCTCTTATGCTGGACCATCTCAACATGATTGGAAATGGACACCTGAAAAGATGACGAACTGTATTCATATTTTCTAGATCACAAGTCTTGAGCTTCCTCTGACTTAATAGTCTGCCTGTTCTCAAAGGTACTATTCATTGCCTTTTTGATATTTTATTGTGAAACACCCTGCACTTAAGGCCAACATATAAAATTCAGATAAACTAAAATTAAATACAAATATTAGGGGCCAGAGAGATGCCCAGTGCTGAGAAAAACTGTTGTGCTTAAAATATAGGTTTCTGTTTCCTATCTCTTTCCCCAGTGAAATCAGTCTGCCTCAAAATAGAATTTACCTCTGCTCAATTAAGTCTGGACAGTGGATCTTTATATAGAAGAGTCAAACAGAACCTTATCAAACAAGGCAGATGTTGACTTCTTCAGAGATGAAGTAAATTCCCATAGCAAAGAAGGTGGAGAAGTACATGTTTCATACAGCTTTGGGTCAGGATGTGCAGTCTACCTAGCCACTGACAACTGCTATCTATCTATCTATCTATCTCGATCGATCGATCGATTTCTCTATTATCTATCGATCAATCATCTATCTATCCATCCATCCATCCACCCATCACTTTTATCCAGTGGACTAAATACCCTGTTAGGCAAGCTCAGGGACCAAGGTTCGACCCCTGACCCCACATGCCGCACTGACCCCGCCCCCAGGTACTCTGAGCCAGTCACAGAAACCGGGCATGATGGTGCATGCCTGTACTCCTAGCACTAGGAAGGCTGAAAACAGAAGGATCACTGTGAGTCCTAGCTGCACAATGAGTCCCTGTACCAAATATATTTTTAAAAACCCAAATAAATAAATATTACTTTTTCTGATGCTATATAACAATATTTTAAAAGCTTAAAATGTCTGCAGGTCTTAGAATTTTTGTTGTAAAAATATTTTTATAAGAATAAGAAAAGATTCAGATTTTGTGTATATGATTTTTTATAATTTAACCAATGTGCGTAATAGCTGATATGTTCTAGAGTCTTTCATGGCATTCCTGGAAGAACACATGGTTTAGTTTAATTTCTGTGATCTGTTTTTTATGTGTTTATATTTTAGTTGATACTAGTCCATCAGTTAATTTAGCCAACAGCTATTTTTTTTCATTTACAGAATTATTTTGTTTTATAGTCTACCAAATTTTAACAATACCTTTGTCCAGTGATATTTGGTCTTTGACATTCAGCTCTGAAAACATGGGTATAGATAAGCATAGTTTAATAGATGTTGGCCTTTGAATCCATGGTTTATTTACACACATATATCAAAATGAACGAGACTGTTCTTTTTCTGTAAGCCGTGATAATTTTATAAGTGAAAGGGGGAAATTGTTTGACTCTTGCCACCAATTAAGGGTGCGGGGAAAACTGAGAAGAGTGGCTATGGAATTGGCCGTATGTGTTCTCCAGCATGCTAAACAATGAAGAATTACAACCCTTCTTTCTGATCAATTCAACATAACATTGAAGATGGAGCTAAAGTAAGAAATAATGAAATATCTCTCTTTGTTTCTCTGTCTGTGGATAAAGCAGTTTTCCCTCAGCTGTGCAGATACTTCTGCTTCTCAAATATGCATAGACTGATAAGACATTTTATAGCTATTGCTGTTGCCAAAATGCCAGACTTTCTCCAATAATTGTCTCATTAAGAATTTTAGGGGTAAAGTTCGAAGAATATTAAAATAATTGCTAACACACCTCTATCAGTTGCTGTTCTTTAGGCATTGCTCTAAACAGTTCAACTTGGAATTAAATTGTTAAAATTCATTACAATTCTATGAGCTAGTAGAGTATTGTTATTCTATTTCATAGGTGAGGACGCTGAGATAGAGAAATTTAAGTAAGTTGTGTGAAGTTATATAAGCCACGAGTGGTTATATTGATCAGACATTGCTGAATAGATAAATATAAAATTTCAATGTAGCATAACAATGAAGCATTCTCACAGGAATTATATATGCACACATGAGCTATACACATTCACATATATGGATATCCTATCGTTATACATAGTGGTCTTCCAAATTTTCTGGGATTTCCATTGTTCTTACATTTGCTGAGATTCTGCCAATCTAGACTGAGAATAGAGGGCAGTCTCTCATTCAGGCTGTGGCAGTTGATGACAGTTCATCATCTTTTCAGGTGTCCATTTCCAATCATATTGAGATGGTCCAGCATAAGAGGTGCGGTATAGAATGATTATGGGGGGTCTGGGCAATGGTGCTTGACTGGGACATAACAAAGCTCTGATTTTACCATATATTAGCTGGATAGTTCTTCTCCATGTGTGTCTTATCATCCCTGGATAATGAATTACTC
This sequence comes from Tympanoctomys barrerae, assembly GCA_002564285.1. Lineage (NCBI taxonomy): Eukaryota > Metazoa > Chordata > Mammalia > Rodentia > Octodontidae > Tympanoctomys > Tympanoctomys barrerae. The sequence goes on along the minus strand of NDGN011341164.1, from coordinate 8,008 downwards.
AGAGAATATTCTCATGGCAGTATCAAGATCAGAAAGTGAAAACATTCAAGATTTCATAAGGCCTACCTTTGAATTAATACTTACATTCTACCATCCTCTAATTGCCCACAATGAGTCACATGGCCAAAGGCAAATGGCACGGAATTGGTACATATTCATTTTCCCCAATGAGACCATGGGAAGGGAGTGGCTGAAGGCCAGGGCCAATGATTCAATCCACTATGGTAATAAAATACATTTGAACATGGGCAATCTGATTCTATGTACCTTGCTCTTGAGTGAGATACTATACTTCCACTCAAGTTTTCCTTCTATTTCTTCTCTTCACAGAAAAGTATAAGCAGTCTCTTTGGCAGATGAAATGTAAAAATATAGCCTTCCTCTAACATTTGACATTAAAGCTGAAGTAGAAGTTCTGTATGTAGAAGGATGTCAATATTACACATGAACATATTTAGAAAAACTTTAGGCAAAAGTTAGTTCACACTTATATCTTTAAACATTTGCAGTTATATTCATGTATACACATTGTCAATACATATAACTATTTCTCCATGTACATTGAGTATACAAAGCAGTTCTTCTATCTAGACATTCTATTTTTTTTCTTTTTTGACACCACTGAATCTTAGGAGAGCATTCTGATGGTTACAAATGTTTTATCAAAACAGAAGAAGACTCCAAGTTCACAGTGCTATTTGGACATTTTATTGATGTATTTAATGAAAAGATTAAATCTGTCTTAAGTCAGCACAATGTTGAACGCAAAATGATGTTTATCACTTTTATTTTCATATGTTACTTCTGTGTGTATGAGATCCAAGAACTCATGAAAAATTGTCCAAGCCCCACTGGATTTTATCTCTCATTATTGTGATGTGACTGTACTGGACCATCTCTTCTCATCAAACCACGATTGCTATGGAAATAGCCAAGTGGGTGAAGTACAACTGCTGAGGAATAATGAAATGCAATGAACACGCAAAGCCATCTTTCCAATGAAACCCCAAACTTACAGTGATCTGAAAACAGAATTTAAGGATGTCTGAAATCCTGAAAAAGCTAATTGATGCTTAATTTTTGCATCACATCTGGTAAGGATGTAATTAAGGGCTCCACATGATGGAAACATTAAATACTTTGCATAGAAAGATAAGAAATGGGAAGATGTGCATTAGAGTAAAAGTAGCTTACTTTTTTTCCCTTGGAAGTGAAACAGCTTCTCCTAAATTAAAGTGTACTTGAGGTTTGTTCATTTATTGCTTAGTTGTTCCTTGTTTACAAAGAAGGGAGGTACAAGTGTTAATAGAATAAAAGAAAAGCATTAAATATAGCAAAGTTTTAAGGAAACAAATGACCTCGACAGGAGAGAACTAAATCTACTAGATCCCTTTTCTTTCTTTTATTTTTTTATATTAATGGGAAAAAAGATAAAGTAGCAGTGAAACAGTTTCAAAACAGGTTAGTATGACAGTTACAATAATTAATACATTGCAAATTGTTGCTTTCCTAGTAGTTATTCAGAGGAAAATATGCAGACATGATGTCTTGTCTAAACAATATTAGAACAATCCTTTATTCTCAATGAACTAAGAGAAAGTAGCTGTATATCTATCCTAACTCTCTTGCACACACACAAACACACACATATTTGTCTCACACACACACACACATACACACACACACACGATCCTTTATTTACATCCCCCCTTTTATGTCTTGTTTTTTCAGAGATGGGTGTTCCATTGCTGCAAGAGAGGCTGTATTTGGAGAAGTCTTTAAAGAACCTTTTCCTACTTGATGCCAGACCAAAGACTGTAGGTACTTGAATTCAACAAAATAACCCAATATAGTTCAATAGTGCATAACAGTAGTTGGTTATCAGCACAACTGGCAATTGTACAAAGTTGTTGATGTGAGCCTTTTACAGCTCAGAATATTAATATAGGCTTACTTTTTATACCTGGATAGATCCCTGAAATATTTAATACAACTTTGCCAGTGAATTCTTTTGAACATTTTCATGCCCACAAGTTCATGAGGTTTAATGGGACAGTACTTAGTCATACAAAAACTTAACATCCAATCATCCAAAAGCATCAGGAGCTGCTGACTCTTGAATATCATTTAATGCCATAGGTTCAGGTAAGTTGGTGGGAAACCATACTTGGTGATGGTCCAGGAGCTTCAAGAATGTTACACAAGTACCAAATAAAAGAAAGTAAGTGGACATCTAGGCCAAAAAAACAATGGGTTCAAGTAGGCTTCTTTTCTACATCACTGGATATAGGCCAAGGTTGTATAAGTAAGAGGAATTTAAGATGCCTGTGGTCACAGATAGCTGAAAGACCAACACATATATGAATAAAATTATTTTGCTAATGTCCTGGGGAAAGCTAAGTTTCCAAAAATTCAAAGACGTTAGAAATTGAAGGATGAAGTTTGGTGCTCCATGAAGGAATGGGTGTAGAATTCAGCAAGTTGGAAATAACAATTTCCAGGGCTCAGGCTCAAAAGTCAGACATACATTAATGTAGAACACACTGTCCACTCAGAAGAGACCTCAGGGAGGTTCTTGTGATGACAAGGTTCTTGTGTGGTTTATTAGCGAGGTAGACATAAGCTTGTAGGTCATAGGCAGGTGGAACCAGAGAGGGTTGATGGACCATCATACCCTAGTATGAAGGAAAGGGATCTCATCAATACAACTTTTGTGTTTCATAGAATCTATCTTTTGAAGGATCAGATTATCCAAGCAAGTTCCAGGAAACAAAATAAATATATTCTATATTTTGAAAAAGTATCCTATGGTTAAACAACATTGGAGAACACTGTGTGTTTAACCTTATTGAAATGTTAAAAAGATTTAAGACTTTTATAATATCTACCCTCTTTATAGTAGAGCTCAGTTTATCAAAACCTATTGTCTCAGTAACCCAAAGAGTGGTACAGACTACATACATGTGTTTGTGCATACAGACTAGATTTTTGCAAAGAAAAAAGAATATATCCTCATGGAACGTGGGCCAAATTCCCTTTTTGTACTGATTCAAGAATAGATGTAGAGGGGCCCATTCCTTGTGGTTCCATTTAGCAAGGCAACCCTCTTGAGCACAACCTCCATAGTACACAGCTGGAACATCTACAGAGAAATAGCTGTGGTCTCTGTGCTAAGCTTCTGCCCAATTAGATCCACATTGATTCCTTGAAAACTCCTGAGGTTTACCATAATTTGACATTTCTGTTCTTAGTGCTCAGCTTGAGGAACCACTGCCAGATCACATTAAAATGGTAAGTCCACTATCCACTCCCATGCCAAAGCTATTATGGATAGTCACTCTCTTTCAATATACATTTATCCTCTGAAAGCAATTTGTAAAATGACAAAAAGGAGCATTTCCAGTTATAATGAAATTATAGACACTGTTTTAAAACTAAGGTACATATTCAGGTAAGTGAATACTTTTATTCTGGTCAGCCACATGAAATTAGATCCACCACAATAGATTTACATAGTGAAGTTTATCTCTGTCTTAAAAAAGATCATGCCTTGGTTGTGAATAAAGGAAAAAAGAAAACTACTCCACAGAGACTGATTCTTATGACTCTGTTTTGTGTAACTGACCACCAACTGGTTGTAAGGAGACTACTGCTATAAAAAAATAGAGGGTGTTTTTTAGGAAAGAGCATGTGCATAAGTCAAAAAGAGTTTGTTCCCACTAAGGCTTTCCATGGTCAATGGGACTCACATCTGCATCCAATCCATACATGAGGAAAATAAATGGCTTTGCCTTTTCCACTTCACAATCAAAAGGTAAACACAGCTATATGCAGATACTCATTCACTGTTTGGGAAAGGCAAAAGAGACTGAGTGACAATCTTGTTTATTTATAGGAAATAGAAGCATCACCACCACGCTGTATAATCTCAGGTCCTGAAGCCCCAAGTGCAAACACACGTGGTTTATTTCTGCCCCTGGGGCTGTTCTTTCTTTCTTTTTTAAATTCATTTTTAAAAACTTGTTTATTTATTCCTGTATTTTAGGGGAGGGTCTACAGGGTGTTCAGGGTCTCACGACGTGATTGGACTCATAGTGATCCACCTGTTTACAGCCTCCAAAGAGCTGGGATTACAGGCATGTGCCACCATGCTCAGTCTCAAATGCAGTCTCAGCGCTTCCTGGGGGCGGGGCTGGCACGGCAGGCCTGGGGATTGAACACAGGCCCAGGAATTGAAACCCGGACCCTGGGCCTACTTGCAGGCACTTTAATCCACTGAGCTATTTGGCCAGCCTGGATAAGGAACTTTAAAGCACTAGTACTAGTCTTTGCTGCTTAAAACAGATCTTGCTTTGAGTCATGTCTCATATCTCATTTATTTGACTTTGAGCAAATTAATTGCTTCAAGACCCTGTTTTCTTGTTATTCAAATAATGACAATATTTCTCTCACAAGTTGATATGAGAATAATATTAATAATGATTGCTTGTGTTGTCATCAAAACATTACTAATGTACAACTGTGACCATGGACTGGAACCTGGGGAACCATGAACCCAAACTAGCCATTCTCCTGTCTATGTTGATTTTCTTGGATATTCTGTCACAGAGCTAGACAGCTGGCTCACACAGTTGTGAAGGGATGGAATCCTGGTTAGTTCTCGAGACAGGGTTTTTATCAAAGAACAAGCCATTCCTGAGTTGCTGTGTAGACAAAGATGTGCAATGTATTAATTATATTTGCTATTTTACTAGCCTGTTTTGGAACTCTTGCTTTATTGTTGTTTTTATTTCTTTTCTCTTTAAAATAAAAAAGAACATGCCTTTCCCTTCATCAGTCTTTGTGGCTTTTGGTCTGCCATGTGACCCCTCTCTCTTGCATACAGTCCCACCACATTACCATACTCCAAGATGTGATTGATATAGGCACCCAGGGGACTATCACCAGAACCTGTATCAACACAGATACCCAATGTTGAGTGTTCAGCCTTCCAAAGCAGTGAGCTAAATAAAGATACTTTCTTTATAAAACAAACAAACAAACAAAAATCCCATTACTAATGTAGTATACTGTTATGTATGAATGACTAATAGAATGTGATAATATAAAAATACTATTATTTAATTAATATATTGGGGCTGGGGAGATAGCTTGGTGGTTTAAGTGCCTGCTTGGCAAGCACAGTGACCCTGGTTTGATCCTTAGTGCCATATGCTGTGCTAGTTCCTAGAACCCTGGGCATGACACATCAGCCCTGAAACCAGGAGTAGTAGCACATGCCTGTAATCCAGCACCTGGAATGGCTAAAACAGGAGGATCACTATGAGTCTGAGCTGCATAGGGAGACCCTGTACCAAATTAAAAAAAAATTAAAACATTTAAGCTAATAATTTAAAGATACACCAGTCATTTGGATATGTTAATTAAAATAATAAAATAATGATGTTAAATAACCACTCTACATTAATGCCAACAATTGCTATTATTAGCAATGTCATTAATATTAAGTAGCCGGTAATATTTCAATGGCAGATTCATTGTGTTTTAATTCCATAATATTGTGTCCTAAGGAAAGAGGGAGGTAGAAAAAATGTACATTATTCATCTGTTACTACACAATAAATAACCCCAAGATGTAATAGCTTAAAATAGTACTGTTTCTTAGTGCTCTATTAGTATGGGAATTTGGGTTTGGCTAAGAGATTCTGTCTATGAGTTCTCTGAACAATTTTCAGCTGGACACAGGGCTATAGTCTTCTGTAGGATGGATAGTGCCTAGATAGCATTTTCAAAGTGGCATTCACAGAAGTACAATGATTCTCGATGCTGGTAGGAGGCCCTGGATCCTTTCCATGCCATGCTCCCTGCAGTACTGCCTGAGAGTCTAGCATGGTGGCTGGCTCATGCCAGAAGGGGAGATCCAACAGACTAAGCAGAAACCATGTTTTTACAGTCTAACCTCCTGCCCAGTGGTTACCCATGATTCATATGGCAAGGAACTCTACAAATACTGACAGGCGAGGACTGGAGAGGCCACCTTTAAGACTGACTACCACAAAATTCAATGCTTAACTGAGCAAAGAAATCTGTAAGCTGTAAAGCTTCTCAAATCATCTATTATTTGCCAAACTTTAGAGACACAAATGTGATTATTAGGCACAATTGTAATAATTAAACTAATCCTAGCATAGTAGAAGAGAGAGATTTGAACAATGCAAACATGAAAAGTTGTGGAAGCACAGAAGAGAAAGAGGCAAATCTAACTGAGGAAATACACAGGGCAACAAAAACTTAGGGTTGACCTGGGCCTTAAGAAACAAAGAGGGTGAGGGGAAGGGGATTTGGCTTGAAACAAGCATATGAACACCAAAAAAAAATTCAGTGAGTTAAATAACAAAAAATAGGTTTGCACAGTTGACAATAAGAAGTGTAGACTAGATCCAATTTAACTTTAAAGGGACTTATATAAATTTCTATGTTATAAACTCATTATACTGTACATTCTAAAGGATGTGATAAGTTTCTGGGCTCACTGGTGGCTGTGTTACTGGGAAGCTGGCTCTGCTGCAGCAAGGCATCAGACCCTTACTTTTATGGTGTTCAGTTCCTTGGGTCCTTGATAAAATAATTCAATCAACATTCACAGGCTGACTCCACTTTGGTGGACTGTACCTGGAAGGAGCCACAGAGCCCAGCAGCTAGTGGAGCCCAGCAGGTCCACTTTGATGGGGTGCAACAGGAAGGAGCCAGCACAGCAGCCAGATGCAAGCCAGGCACAGCCAGTTGAATTCAACTTCAGTAAATCTAGATCTGGTGAGCTGAGGAATACTGCTAGGCTTCATGGGGCCCAGACTGAACCCCAGACCTATGGGAGAATCCTGTGGCACAGAGGTGGCAGCAGGTAACTGGGGCGAGCTAGTCTGCCTGGAAGACTCCTAATACATGAAGGGAGGTGCCCAGACAGAACTCGGGGGAACTAACTAAATATAAGTTCTTAACTTAAGAAAGTCTTTGTTATACAGCTATAATGTCTGCCCCTATGGTCTAAAGTACAATCCCATTAGTTACAAAAGTTTGTCAGTTTCTAAATTTCATTAGCTAGAGCCATTAGATGAGAGAGAAACAAAAGGAATAAGAATACATAAGTAAGAAGTTAAACTATCATTATTTGCAGATAACACAATACTTTATTGGAAGATGCAAAAAAACTCCACCAAGAAGCTCCTAGAATTAATAAACAAATTCAGTAACATGGCAGGATGCAAAGTCAATACCCAGAAATCAATAGCATTCCTCTACACAGATAACAAACTCATTGAGAGAGAAATTAGAGAAACAATACACTTCCCAGTAGCATCCAAAAAATGAAATACTTAGGAATTAATTTAACAAAGGAAGTAAAAGAGCTACCTAATAAAAATTACAATACTTTGAAAAAGAGATCAAAGAGGATTTCAGGTGATGGAAATATATTCCTTGCTCCTGGATAGGAAGAACCAACATTGTGAAAGTGGCCATACTCTCAAAATTGTTATTCAGATTTAATGCAATCCCTAGTTGCATCCATCAAAATATCATCAATATACCTCACAGAGATAGACAAAAATTTCTTTAAATTTATTTGGACCCAGAAAGGACGTAGATTGGCAAAGGCTATCCTGGGCAACAAAGGTGAGGCAGGAGGCACTACAGTCCTTGACTTCAAATTATATTACAAAGCTACTGGAATAAAATCAGCAGGGTACTGGAAAAACAAACAAACAAACAACAAAAAACAGACCTGAGGATCGATAGAACAGATTAGGAGATGCAGATGGAACTACAAACACACTCAGCCATATTATCTTTGACAAACAGGCCAAAATATGTTCACTGAAAGAAAGGTAGCCTCTTTAACAAATTGTGCTTGAAAAACTGGCTCTCCACATGCCCACAACTAAAACTAGATCCAGGTCTATCACCATGCACTAAACTAAAGTCAAAATGGATTAAATATCTAAACATTAAA
>NDGN011341156.1:0-20696 GCA_002564285.1 Tympanoctomys barrerae | reverse complement strand
AGCACTCACACCCATCCTCCAGCAGCACTCACACCCATCCTCCACAGCACTCACACCCATACTCCACAGCACTCACACCCATACTCCCAGTTAATTATGAGTTAATCATAGACTCTAAAAGTCTACCCTGTGACTTACATGAGACTTGGATTGAACAACTAGACCCAAACTATAACAACATTAGAGTTCATTTTCTTTGCAAATGTATTATATGTAAGAAAGGCACATTGTGCTTTTCTAAATTGGTGCCTGCCTGCCTTTTCCCTCCCACATCAACATCAGTGCAGAGCTTCGAATGTCTACCTAAGTATCAAAACCCGTTCTGACTGTGGGCCTGTTTGCCCTCTTTCCTTTTCTTAAGGAGAAAATATTCCCTGTTCACCATAAAGTATATTGAGAGTTGAGAGTTTTGCTTTATCTCTTTGAGTTGCAATTCTGTTTCTTATTGAAAGGTTGTTTCATTGTGAATGTTTTTTTTTTTCAATTTTGAAAAATGATTTAGCTGCACCTTTTGAGATAATCAGGGTCTTCCTGTCTCCTGCAGTGGTAGTTAATGACTTCTGTTCATCATACGTGATGATTTACTTCTGTTCTCTAGTATGATGAGCTTTATTTTTGAATATTAAGCCAATATTACATTCTTGAAATATTTTGCTAAGGAATTTTGTGTATGTGTGTGTGTTATATGTATATATTATGCGTGTGTGTATATATATTTATATATAAAATGCACACACACGTGTGAAGTGAATCTAACTTATATTCAAGTTGGAAACTTTTAGAAATACATAGTATAAGACTCACTTTGTTAGCTTATGAACAAAACTATAAACAGTTCTGGAACAGAACTTGGTGGTCATGGACTTACTATATTTATATAAAATATATTATATATGCTATATATTTTTTATATCTGATTTGGGACAAGGGGACCATATTAATATTGAACCCAGGGCATTGCACATGCTAAGCTAGTGTTCTAGTGCTGAGCAATATTCCCAAGCTTTTTTGTTTCATTTTGAGTCAGGATCTTGGTAAGTTGCCCGTGACAGCCTACCACTTGTGATTCTCCTGCCTCAGCCTCTCAAATAGCGCCATCATGCCCAGGTGGCTTAATGATCTTGATTGGTTTTATTTTTATTCTAGAATTGGGCAATACTTCACTCCATAAAGTAGAATAAGTTTTGATGGCATGAGCCTGGTTTTCTAGACAGAGAAAGGCTGAAGCAAGCAGAAACAAGGGAACAACACAATGGTTTGGCCATTTTAAAGTTACTTCCTTGTAACAGGGGCAGGAAGACAGAAAGGAAAACTAACTGGTTGGTTAACATCGGGCTATGTCAGGTATTAAAACAGAGGAAACTTCTTCATCGTGTTTATTTATCCTGACCAGTTTGGGAAATTTTGCTGTTACCTAGTTTTGACTTCCTTCAAGGTCAGATAAATAGTTTAGTTTAATCTTGCTGGTGTGGAATTCGTGTGCATGGGTCTGTCTTAGCACAGCAGCTTTGCCCAAGACAAGGGCCTTCTGTCACTTTTACCACATGGGTCTTACATCTGACACTCTAAAGGTGTTACTGCTACACTCTAATTTGCAAATAAGGGGAACATACACATCCAAGTTTTAGAGTACTAACTTATTAAGTCTCACACAGCTAAGACGTTTGGCATCAAAAGTTGATACATTTTAGTCTTTTAAGCTCAAAGACTTTGTCACTGCACAGAATGGTCAAGGAATATTTTTAATATAAAAATTGTATTTGCTGGCCCCAGTGGTACATCCCTGTAATTCTAGCACTCTGGGAGGCTGAGGCAGGAAAATTGCACATTTAAGCCTAGTCTGGGCAGTGTGGAAAGCTCGGTCTCACAATGGAGGCAGGGAGATGGAGCTTCGTGGGAGCGCTTAGTTTTAGTCTCCAGTGCCCTTCTCCACAAATTCAAGCGTGGGACTTTGTTTCTGCCCTGACCAGAAGGATTTCATAAAGAGCAGATGCTCAGTGTTTATAAAGAGCAATGTAATAGCTGATGGAGCAAGTCCCAAAGGTGACACAGAAGAAGAAAGGTAATTGCTAAAGGAGAGTCTGATGCTGAACAGATGGAAACCATTTCCCCTTAGATTGAACAGAAGAGCCTCGGCAGGTTGCTGAGGCTTAACAAAGGCTGACGGGAGGAGAGCGGACGCTGTGCAGCAGGGAGCGAGGGGGTACGTGTGGATTCTCTTGATAAAGGAGTCTCTGAGGTAGACTGACAGGCCTTCGAATGGTCATTGGATGAAGTTTTGGGAAAGTAGCAACGCTCAAACATACCCTTGTAGAAAATGGTAAAAGGTACAGTGATTGATGGCCAGGGTGCAGAGCTCAGCGGAGTGCGGTGCCATGGTGGAGTGGGCATGTGCCCCAGGAGGTTTTCTGCATGTTCTGCTGCCTGCAGGAGGATTTAGAAGTCATGTGTTAGTCTAAGAAGGGACTTTTTTTTTTTTTTTTTTTTTTTACAGAACCAGGGATTGAACTCAGACCCTTGTGCTTGCCAGGGAAGCACTTATTCCACTGAGCCATCTCCCGGGCCCCCTAAGAAGGGACTTATGAGGTGCAGATGAAAGAGCAAAAATGATCCAAAAGAATTATAGGTGTTCTACTGTGATAGTGCTTTCTATATAAGTAAGAAATTAGTTGAGCCACCCTTCTGCTGGAACTCATTTTTATGTTCGATTCTGAACCAAAGGATGCGAGTTATTTCCAAATTAAAGTACGATGGTTCATAGTGAAGGAATACCGTTGTCGAGGTGTGTGATACCATAAGAAAAAGCTTGTAGCCAGTAGAACCCTGAACGACTGCCGTGATGTTGACCTTGCTTAGCTGGATGGCATTAGAGAAACCGCTGATGTGCCCCCTAGTTAACTCTGTGTCAGGAAGGTGAGACTTGAAATTCTACAACACGTATTTTTTCCACCTTCGGAGGTAAACTAGAAAACTTATAGCTTAAAAGTAAGCTGAAAATTGATCTAGCAAAATTGTGCTTTTACTTACATTGTCAGGAGAATTCTTTGACATAAAATATATTACCTTTTCTTAACAGTTATAACTTTATCCCTACTTTCTCAATGGATGTCTATGACTTGGTACACTTAGGAGAGTTAAATATGCCATGGCCAGGAGTACGTCACGTTGTCTGTGCGGCAGCCATACAGATAAAATGCACGTATAAATATACGGCAGCTCTTGCCCCCAAGTCCTTCCCACTCTGTGTAGTCACTCTTGTGGTTTTATATAGCAGAATAGAATGCATGCACCATTTATCCTGAGGAATTACCTTTATTCTGATCACCTCTTTGAGGCCCATCCCCCAACTGCTATTCAAAAACTTGTTCAAGGCAGAAAGCATCCCAAATAAGTAAATAGTATCTCTGATCCCTAGCTGGACAGTAACCCAATTTAATGTGTCTTTACTCTGTTATGGATGATTGGAATTTGACTTCAATAAATACCAGGAACTTTCTTGGGAACATACTGTAGGTTTAGTGTCAGATTATTATAGTAAAGCAAATATTGAAATAAATATTTTCATCTTCCAGTGAATTACATAAGTGTTCTGCTAAGACTATACTGTAGGCTGCTAAGTAGAATAGTATTATATTTGCAGCATGTGTATAACTTAAAATATTTTTTACTGTGAAAAAATGCTAAGGATCACCTGTTAAAAAAATGGCCTATTAACCAACTTGACACTAGTTATCAATTTGAAAGAAAAAAAAATCCCATATCTGTTAAGCACAGTTAAAGAAAAGTACAATAGAATGAGATTTGTTTTTAACATGTAAAGAAGAGAAAAGGTGCTTTCCATGTCTTTAACCCACTCAGTCTACTCGAACCTTAAAGATTAATGAATACTTGAAAGCATTGAACCTTTTAAATATCACTAGTAGGGCCGGCGAGATAGATCGATGAAGTAAATGCCTGCTTAGGCAAGTGCAGGGACCTGGGATTCGATTCCCCTTTGCGCCTACCGCAAGCCCCGCCGGCCCTTCCCCCAGAGCTGACCACCAAGGCTGGGCATGGTCCACGCCTGTAATCCCAGTGCTGGGGAGGCTGAAAACAGGAGTCTCGCTGGGAGTTGGATCTGCAGAGTGAGACCCTGTGCCAAATACATTAAATAAATAAAGAGGTAAATAAATAAATAAATGTTGCTAGTTCCCTCACTGAATTCTACTTTTACAGAAATTGAACTGAATTGATGAGGCACAGAATTATCTGATTATTGTCCTCTTTTCATGTACTTTGATACATTAGAACAATTGTTGTAACCTGGATATTTTCACAAAACTTTTACAGCTATTTTCTCATTTTAATGGTCTTTTAAAATATTTTTATCACAACACATTTTCAAAATGTGGCATTATTGCTAACGAAAACCATATAGCGGTTAGAAAATTAATAAAACCTTCCCCCAAAAACCTCTTTGGTGAAAAGAATACTGTGTGTTTATTAACATGGGCTTCCCTGTGAATGTGTTCCAGCTGGAAATGGAAAAGCTCGAGCTGCAAGCCCTTGAGCAGGAGCACAGGAAGCTCGCCGCCCGCCTGGAGGAGGAGCGGGGCAAGAACAAGCAGGTGGTCCTGATGCTGGTGAAGGAGTGCAAGCAGCTCTCGGGCAGAGTCATAGAGGAAGCCCAGAAGCTGGAAGGAGTGGTGGCCACGCTGGAGGAGGAGAGGAAGAAGACGAGTGAATTGGAGGAGGCGCTCTCGGCGGAGAAGCGGCGAAGCGCAGAAATGGAGGCTCAGATGGAGAAGCAGCTCTCCGAGCTGGACACCGAGCGGGAACAGCTTCGTGCCAAGCTGAGCCGAGAAGAGGCACACACCTCTGACCTCCGAGAGGAGATAGACAAGATGAAGAAAACGACCGAGCAGCTGAAAAGAGGAAGTGACAGCAAGCCAAGCCTTTCCCTCCCACGGAAGACAAAAGATAGGCGATTGGTTTCCGTGTCTGTGGCGACAGAAGGACCTGTAGCTAAGTCCGTTACTTGTCAGACTGACCTGGTGACCGAAAGCAGTGAGCATGGGAAGAAGGCGCCTCTGACCACGCCTGCTAAGCCTTCTGCGGGGAGCCCGCTCCTCTCTGCGAGCGCAAAAGCGCACGTGAGCGCCAGCGCCCCGCTGGGTAGACCCGGTATTGACAGGCAGGCTTCCCACGGCGACTTGATCAGCTACTCTCAGCAGCCCGCGTCCGCTGCCCTACCTCCAGGTGCAAGCAGAGTGGAGGAAAACGGACCAAGCTGTGGCTCAGCCCCTGATGCGACAATTAGCACCCCCGCGCTTCCCAGCAGTGCGCCCCCCTTGCCTGCCCAGCCGTCAGGCGCGGCTCCCCAGGCCCACTCACAGGCCCCCGCTGCGCACAGTTTACATTCACCGTGTGCAAATGCACCTTTGCACCCAGGTCTAAACCCGCGGATCCAAGCAGCTAGATTCAGATTTCAGGGCAATGCTAATGACCCAGACCAAAATGGAAACACTACACAAAGTCCTCCTTCAAGAGATATCTCTCCTACCAGCCGTGACAACCTTGTGGCCAAACAGCTAGCTCGGAATACTGTCACCCAAGCACTATCAAGATTTACAAGCCCACAAGCAGGTGCCCCCCCTAGGCCTGGAGCGCCCCCTGCAGGGGAGGGTGGCACCCACCCTCCAGTTGGTCGAACCAGTTTAAAGACTCCCGGTGTACCACGTGTTGACAGAGGAAATCCTCCTCCCATTCCTCCAAAAAAGCCAGGGCTGTCCCAAACACCTTCTCCACCACATCCCCAAATCAAGGTTATGATGGATAGTAGCAGGGCCTCAAATGTAGGGGCCAAAGTTGATAACAAAAGTGTGGTTTCACCTCCCTCCACCCTGCCACAAGGGAGCAGGGTAACAAATGAGGAGAACGCCCCCAAAGCATCCTCCCCTCAGCTGCCACCAAAACCATCCATAGATTTAACTGTGGCACCTGCAGGCTGTGCAGTCTCAGCCCTGGCCACATCTCAGGTGGGTGCCTGGCCTGCTGAATCCCCTGGACTGAGCCCACCTGCATGTTCAGACAGGTCCCTTGTTGTCCCCACAACCATTGCCTTTCGCTCTTCCATACGCCCCATTAGTGCCTCATCCCGTAGGCCAGGTGCCTCAGACAGCCTCCTGGTAACAGCATCAGGTAAAGGGATTGAAATTTTATACCCTTTTAAAGAATGTGGCCTGTCTTCTCACTTGCTTTAATTTTCTTCACATTGCTTTGAAACTTTTTTTAAAATTTGATTTTGTCTTCGTATTTCTTTCCTCTCTTTTGTAATTTTCTTTAACAGCTCCTGGGTATGGTGATTCAGCTTTCTCTATGAATTGCGGTTTCATTATGCTAAGTGCTTTCTTTTAAGACAACTTGAAAATAGTGATTTGAAACACATGGAGAACATTAATTTAGAGTGACTAAAACATTTCAATAAGCAGAAAGAGTATCTCTTCTTATTAAATATTTATCTCACAAAAACTCAATTTTAATGGATCATGATCAGACAGTGTGTTTGGTTCTGTCCCTTCTGGGATTTTTCTCTTTTAAGTCAGGACTTTCTGAAATAATAAATTGATCAGATTTGTTCTATCATTGGTATATTCTGAGCTTTAATATTAATTTGATGTTGAGTTTTAATATTAGTTGATGTTAAGGTTCTGTTCTTACCTTAGAAATGAGTGTTCTTAGTTTATTTCAAAAGTCTTTCATGCTATTTTGAGCTATCGTCTTCCGGCACGGAGGGACAGATGGATCATAGAGCATGTGGGCTATTTTATAAGAGCTTTCCATCACAGAGGTAATTTTTAAAGTCATTGAATCTGGAGCTGTTGAAAACAGAACTAGATTTTTTTTCCTCCTCATTATTAGTGGAAATACACTCCTTTCTGCTCCTTACTGAGGATTGAACACAAGGACTGGGGGATGCTAGGCAAGTGCTCTGTCACTGAGCTACATCCTCAGCTCTTGTTACTTTTCAGATAGTGCCCTGCTGTACTGTCCAGGCTGCCCTGGAATGTGCAGTCCTCCTGTGTCAGCTTCCCAAGTAGCTGGGTTTACAGGTCTGGGCCGTTGTCCTCAGCTTCAAAATAGACATTGCTTTTTATTGCAATGCTGTATTACTGTATTAGCTTTCTTTTCTTTCTTTCTTTCTCTCTCTCTTTTTTTTTTCCAGTTCTAGAACCAGGACCTGGTATACCCTAGGCAAGCATTCTGCCCCAACTAGCCTCCATCCCTGCTGGGTTAATCCTGTGCTGGGCATCTGTGGCTGTAAAATAATGCTACAGTGTCAGTCTGTTGATGTTTGGAGAGGTTGGTGTTAGGGAGGGAAGTTTAAAAAGTAAAGGAAGATTTAAATATTACCATATTGAAAGCATAGATGGGAGAATGAGAAAAACAGGTAATACTGTGAGGTAATGAGATCAGTACACCATAATCTATCTAATTATAAGCTGTCTACCTGAAATTAAGCTCCTCGAGAGGCTGCAAAATTAAGGATTAGAAATGGCATGGGCTTTGCAGTTACTCAGATTCGTGTTGAAATCTAGGTTCTGCTATTTGTAACTGCATTTTCAGGATGTTTCCCCCACTGAGCAAGTTTCCTCTTCCTTTACGTGCAGCTTAGACTATTCTTGGGGTGGGGGCGGCTGTGGGGAATAAGTTCAATCACAAGTCAGAAGCATGGCATTGAGCTTGCCCAGCCTGAGTAATCATTCAGTGGAGGCGGTGTGGTTGCCTCAGTGGTATTGTTGGCTTACAGCACTGTGTGACATCTTTATAGGCATCAACATTTTTACTCAAAATGGTGTTACTTGGGCTGGCCACATAGCTCAGCAGATTAATGCTCCTGTAAGCAGGAACAGGGGCAGGGGCGTTCGATCCCAGCTTTGGGAGGCTCTAAACAGGTGGATCACTACCAGTCTGATCTAGTAATGAGACCCTGAACACCCTGTAGACTGGTCCCTAACATACAAAAATACAAAAAAAAAAAAAAAAAAAAGCCCAAAGAAACAAAAAAAGATATTACTGACCTGGACAGCCCTTCTCATGATCTGAGATAATGTTGGCTGCATCTCAAAAATTACACCCACCCCTAAAAGAGAGGGAGAAATGGAGAATGCACCCCTAGATCTTTAAACTGCCTTCACATTTTCAAAAACCTGTGGAGCAGTGGTATGCTTTGACTGCGTAGACTGTGAAATAGGAAACATCACCCAAGATATGTAAATTCTGTCGTTTTCCTTTCAGTACGAGCCACGTGACGCTCTGTATCGCGAGGCTCCTCTGGCAGTCGCTCTGGTCTTCAGTGTGATCTGGGGCCTGGCAGAAACTTTAAGACCAGCATCTATGACTGGGGAGCATCTTGTTGGCATGATTTTAAGCTTTGAAAGATGCAGAATTTCTGACTTGTTACATATTTTCTAGAACAACTGTGTAGGTTACAGTGGGATCTTCTCTGGAGAATAACTTTTGCTTTTGCCTGGGGAACCAAAGACAGTGTACATAGTGGTTTCAGAAACGTGGCAAGCACTGATGGCACACGGAACTGGGTCCTTGCTTGCTGCTCTCTGGTTTCTGTAGCGTGGCCAAGACACGATTGGCTCTGGTGGGTTAGCAGGTTTCTGTTGTTCGAGGGCATCTGTGGCTTGCGAGCCGTCGAGGTGGCGTGTGCCTGCAATCCCAGCACCCTGGGAGGCTGAGACAGGAGAACTGCCATTTGAACTTAGCCTGGGCAAACCAATGAGACCCCACCCTGAACAATAAAAGTTCTGGGTAGAATCTCAGTCTAAAGGTCCTAGTTTCAGTCCCCAGTACTGAGGTTTGGTGGACATGAGGCTCCTTAGGGAAGAGAGGAGGTAACTGACGTCTTGGTACCTGACGTCACTGGTCCTCCCAGTGTTTCCTGAGCATCCCTTCATCTGTTGGGGATAGAAATGCTGCCACCATCGCACGTGAGAGGTGTGTAACATTGCTTCTCAAGCGGGGGTCTAGGCCAGCCTCAGTTTTCAGTGAGGCAGATTTTAACTCTACATTCCACTTAGATCAGCCCTCTTTTTCTTCTTTTGGTGATGCTGAGGAGCAGGCCTTCTGCACACTGAGTAAGTGCCGGCCTACTGAACTACATCCCCAGCTGTCGACCAGCTTGCGTCCGCACACCCACTGCACGTGGCGAGCCCCTGAGCTCGCTGCGACCAGGCTTGTAACACAGACTCGTGCCTGGGTGAGCTTGTTCTATTAACACAAACATCCTCTAGCACCACTGTGATCGCTGGCCGCTGAGATGGGGACAGCACGTGTGCCAGAGACCTGGGAGGTGTCCGTTTCCATTTCCATGATCAAAGGAGCGCGGGTGTGAGTGTACGAAGGCAAGGTAGCCGCCTCGGCCCTGACTGCTCCTCACCCTGGAGAGCAGATTTCTCTGCGCTATTAGTTTTGCCATCTAAAAATGAAAACTATTTCCAAAGCAAAGGATACCTTAAATTTGTCTGATAAATTGTGAAGCAGCAGTCCACTGCTTTTCCCTTCTGGAGGACTGCTAGGTCTCCTGTCTTTCAAATTCTAAAATGTTGTATGTCCACATCAATTTCTGTCTGTGACAGTTGCAATTAAGTTAAGTGTCTAAGGAGAATTAGAATAACAGAAGTGGATTGCATGATAAATTACTTTAAATTGACTAGTAACTTTTATAGCCACATCCTAAATTTCAAAACAATGTTTTAAATTCCAAATGAGTTAGGCTTTGTTTTTCTTAACTTGTCAGTCAACCCATTTCAATTTGTGGATGAACATAAGCCTAAAGCATAAATCCCCCAGGCAGCTGAGTGTCCATACCCCTGAAGTTCTTTCTTTCTTTCTTCTGTTATTTGTTTGGCACATTTTATTTAGTTTGGTTCATACTTTCTTCCTTTAATTAAACATATATTTTAAAAGTTATTCTCATGATGATTGGCTTAAAGGCTAAATCAGAACCCAAGAATAATCTGGGCTGTGACATTAACCTTCTCCCCTCTCTGAAGCTGATGCCGGAAGCTGTTCATCCTCCATCCGCCGTTGCATGTTCTCTGTTCCTTTCCTGGCATGTCGCGTGTGATGCTCACTTTATGATGTTTGCATATGACACTGCCAACTTGAATGCTTTTCCTAACATCATTCGAGTAGCTGCGTGACTGTAGGCCTGTTCTGCGATGACTAGACCAGTCAACTAAAAATTGCCATTTGTGTCATTGCTGGGTATTTCAAATGAACAATCATTCTTATAGTGAATTTTATTTTGTTTTTCCTATATCTGCAACAGCTTGTTAACAATAAGTTTGTACTACAAAAAATCAGAGTGATTGTTAATATGTAACATTTAATGTTTAACAATACATGGCATTATAAATCATTTTTATAAAATTTTTTAAATCTCTTACAGTCTTTTAAGAAAATAAGGAAACTAACATTCTAGAGTTCTGTGGGACAGAAAGAGAACTATGAGACTCTTGCATGGTCCAAGAAATGAGAGAAATTGTGAATAAGTCCTTCCCTTGCTGGATGTAGTGGCACATGTCTGTAAGCCCAGCACGCTGGAGGCTGAGGCAAGACAATGAGGAGTTTGAGACCAGCCTACACTACCTAGCAAGAGCCTGTCTAAAAAAAAAAAAAAAGTAAAAGCTTTTTTGTCTTTCAGATAATTTAACATTACAATGGAATTTTCCAGGAAATTATCTTTATTATAATATTTTCATATTAAGCAGTTAGAAAATATATTAACATTTAAATTGTCTCCTCCTAAAGCCTAGAAAAACAGAATGAAAACAAAATTCCAATGGATTGCCAGTTGTGCCAGGCATGGGGTGCCGTGTCTGTCCTCCCAGCACCCTAGCCCGTGGGAGTCTATGGTAGGAGGGCTACTGTGAGTTCAAGGCCAGCCTGGACTATATAGCAAGACCCTATTTCAAACTGCCCCTAAAAAGAATAGCAATTATTTAATATATGTATGTTAATATTCATAAAAAATGTCGAGGGCTGGCTAAATAGCTCAACAGATTAAAGTGCCTGCTTAGGCAGACTCGGGGGCCGGGGCTCCATCCCTGGTGTGCCGTGCCTGGCCCGCCCCCGGGGCGTGGTGAGCCAGTGACTGAGACTGGGCATGGTGATGCACACCTGTGATCCCAGTGCTTGGAAGGCTGAAAACAGGAGGATCACTACGAGTCCAATGTGTTTCGTGAGACCCTGAGGCCCCTGTACTAAATACATAAGAAGTAATAATAATCACGAAGACACCTTGGACAAGATGAGAATGAGAGAAAGACAGAGATGCCGACAGCATGAGCCATAGTCCGTCCTGTTCCACAGAGGGCTGTAGTGTGATGCCTTTTATTGCCTGTGTGTGCTTTACCGTCAAGGTTTCGTACCTAGGTGTTTATGATTTCTCTGTTTATCATCCATTTCTAATAAGTACTGATTTAATTTTTATGGGCCTGTTCTTTTTGTGTGTTTGTTTTTAAGAAAATACAAAAGGTAAAATGTACCAGAGAGGAGCCTTCTTGTAAGTATGAAGTAAAAATACAACTTTTATAAGAAGACCTAATGAATATCAATGGGAAAACACCCCAAAGTTTAGATAAATATTGAATTTTATGAGCATTTTGTCTGTCGCTACAATAATCCTAATAGGATAAACCCAAACTATTTCATGGATCCAAGTAATTGATTATGAAGGTACAGCCAGTTTTTAAAAAATAATAGTTTCATTTGTATAAATGACTTGTTTCGTCTTTTTATAAAGAACTTTTTGCAAAGAAATTTCTTCGATATTTATTAAAATAATTAAAGGCCAGTGGCTTAGGATTTAATAATAATTGAGTACTATAAACATATATGAATATAATACCCTCCTATCTAGAGTATGGTTCTGATACTACAGTGCAGGAATTATAAAACATCTGTCTATTGTATTGATTAAAGGGTACTTACCATATGTTAGTGAAAAGTGTAGCCTAAGGAATGATTTCGAGTGTTTGTCCTCAATGCTCTTTAGAAATACTGGATTTCTTTAAAAACAAAACAAGAATGACTTATTTTTGAAGCTCATTGTACTTAAGCCTAAAAGATACATATATATATATATATATCATATTAAATAAACGTTTTACGTTACTGTTTTTGCAGCTTTTTGAACAAGGAAGAATTCAGAAAATTTTCCATGCCGTGTACAACCAACTTCATACCCTTAACAGATTCTCTTCTAAAGCTTCTAAATTCTGATGAGCAGTATCTAACCCTGATAACTCTTAGTGATTTTTGTTAAAACTATGGTAGAGTGTCCTGTTTTGTTGGCTGATTAAAAGTTTGTTAGACCTGTTGTTAGGATGGCTGAATAATATTGTCTACGGAAGTGTTATTGAATAGTTGTGTTGCTGTATTCTAGAACTGGTTATACCTGTTGTGTTTCTATTAGCTGTTAATACTGAGTAGTAATTAACACCATAGTTTTATTCCCAAATAAGGGAATTCAAAGAATATAAGTAGATTCCTTGACAGCGTTAGACACATCTTAATAGGTTATGTAAAATTCATAATTAAATTTGAAACATTGTTAAGAAAGGAAGTCTTTATTTCATACTGTCATTTTACCTATACCTAAAAATAACATTTTACTTTCTCAGACTGAGACTGAAATTGAGGAAATCTTTATATCATTTCAAAGTTCCAATTGTTTGAAATTCTGAAGGAGAATTTAAACGTTTAAAAATGTCACATCTACTTTAATTCCTAAAACCAGTCATTACTTTAACACTTTTCTGTGTAAGACTGACAACTAAAAATAACTTGTCACCATGTGCGAATTTCATTAGTAGCAGATATGTGAGCTATACTAACAGTACAGACTCGTGCTACGAAAGTATTAACAAATTGATATTGTTAGAAGCCACATAATGCTCTAGGGACCTGTGTTCACGTGTGTGTGTGTGTGTGTGTGTGTGTGTGTGTGTGTGTGCATCTATAACTCAGGAGGGAATAGCAGTATCTTCTCCTTTCCTTACTCCCTCTCACTAACGAGGGTCACTTTAACCTACAGGCTGGTCACCCTCCCTAACCCCTTTGCTAATGAGTGGTGGTCCTGTGCCCCTGGCTGGCAGGCCCGCCCTTCTTCAGCAAGCTGCTGCCCAGGGAAATGTCACTTTATTATCAATGCTGCTTAATGAAGAAGGACTGGACATTAATTACTCCTGTGAAGATGGCCATTCTGCCTTGTATTCTGCTGCTAAGAATGGACATACAGGTAAAAATGGGGTGATCTTTCTTCACAGCGTGCACTTGCCAAAGTACCGAAGGTGAAAGTCCTTGAACCATTATTAGGGGCAAGAAGTTCATTTTGGTTTCAGTTTTCTCTTGGAGGTAGCAGTGGATAATTTTTCACCTGAGATTTAAAGTTCTATAAACATTAAAGAATTCAACATACATAGTTATTTAATGTAAAATTTTACTACAGCGAGGTAAAAATGTTCTATGCACAATGAAAAGTACCTTAGAAGTCTGAGGTCTGTTAGCTATAAAGTGCATTTTAGAATAAAGCCATCTATCTATGACCTTTTCTCAAGACAAGAGAACTTCTCTGTTAGAAATAGTTGATGGGAGAGAAGGACCATGATTAGGCTTTCACCAAGGCTACAGTGAGGGGACTTTGGGTCCCTCCAAGGAGTCATACGCCTGAAATTGGTCCACAGTTGCAATGACATATAGTTTGTTGGAATCTTGTGCAGAGAACTGAAAAGTTATATAAGTATATGGCATATCAGTGAAGACTTGGAATAATTGCTGTTCTTTAAAATGCAAATTCTGTAGTTTAAAAATACTAAAATTATGGTGGTACAGAAAGGAATGAATTAGCTGCAAGCACACACTAAAATAGCATTGCACATGTGAGCCATATGATTGTCAGTTTATTCAGATAAATGGAAAATTCTGGTGAGCTAAAATAGCCCAGTTGTTCCAGAGTACTTTTGAATTCTTAAAAAAATGGGAATAACAAAGTGAACGTGAGCAGCAGTTAATGTGTGTGCCCTGGATTACTGTTTTTCAGTGACTATCTTTACTCCTGCAGTTAGGGTGTGGTGGTCGTTATAGAAACGCACTTTATGCTTAAATTAGCATCATAAAGTAGGAATTTAACAATGTAAATAGAAATAATGGTGTTCCCAGTTGGTAAATGGATTTTGTTTGCTGTACAAAAACATTATTTCTAATACAGGCTGGTAGGAAAAAAATATAGTAAATCCTTTTCTGCAACATGACACTACCCACCAGTAACTCTTCCCAAAGCACTGGAAAAATTCATGCCTTAGAAAGTTGTGGGGGGTCGGCCAAATAGCTCAGCAGATTAAATCCCTGGCCAGCAGGCGCAGGGGCTGGGATTGATCCCCAGGCCTGCTGCGCCGGCCCCGCCCCGCCCTGGGCGCGCTGAGACAGCAATTGAGACTGGGCGTGGTGGCACACACGCCTGTGATCCCAGCTCTCGGGAGGCTGTAAATAGATCACTCCGAGTCCGTCTAGTAGTGAGACCCTGAACACCCTTTTATCCTTCCCTAAAATACAAANAAAAAAAAAAAAAGGCGTGGGACATCATCATCCTGGAAGAGAGGCTACTTTCCTTGGACGTAGCTGGGATCTCAGGTGGGCCGTGGTTGGGCTGTTCAGGTCAGCTGCGCAGTGAGCTCCGTGGGCTTTCAGATCTGTGCCGCTTGCAGAGGCGTTGGTTCATCAAAACGCAAGATGGGAATTAAAGTTGCTTTCTGTTAAACATCCGTAGACTGTGTGAGATTGCTGCTGAGTGCGGAAGCTGCAGTCAACGCTGCTGACGAAGACGGCTTCACACCCTTGTGTGCTGCGGCTGCTCAAGGACGTTTTGAGTGAGTGAGGCTTTTAATGTTTTGTTCTCTGAAAATAGCCTCTGTTTATAGTTTGCAAACATAGTTTAGCTACAGCCAAATGTATAAATTAGTGCTTCAAATGCATTGGCAGGTAAGTTCAATAATTGTATTTGAGGATTTTTTAAAAGTTTTTGGTGGTACCAGGGATCAAGCATCAGGACCTTGCACTTGCCAGGCAAGCACTTATTCCACTGAGCCGTCCACCCAGCCCTGTATTTGAGGATTTAAAGGCAGAGTAGTTAAGTCGGTGTACCTGAGGGAAGTGAAGACTTGGAACCCAGGAGGGGCAGAGTGGAAATGGGAGCGCTTGCTTCCGCGAAGGTCATCCGATGCGTGTCGGGGCTGCTGGGCAGGCTGCACTTCCCGGATCCCTGCCCGACTCCGCAGGAGCTTTCTGTTACAATGGCATTAAAAGTACAATGCAGAATTATATTTTAATGCTTCTAACTTCCTAACGGCAGTTTACTCAGTAATGTTACATCTCAAGTAGTCATCTTGTTTCACTGTTTTAAAAGCTCGAGGAAGGAATTTTCCATATTGAAAAGAGTTTGGTCGTGAAACCTCTGGGAGAACCGGGTGTGGTGCTGCACACCCATAATCCTGGCACTCAGGAAAGTGAAGCAGGAGGACGGGCAGTTCAAGGCTAACCTGAGCTACAAAGCGAGGTCCTATCTCCAGATGAAACCAAAAAAAAAAAAAAATCAAAATACAGAAATAAAATGGAATGCTTACTAATTCAGATATGCATAATTTTAGCCATGATTTCTTGAGCTTACAAAGTCAGTAGATAGAAGCATGGTTTTTTAAACATCATATTTTAGTAATAGAACTTAGCTAAGTTGCTATCTTTGACTATGAAATAGCAAGCGTGGGAAATGCAAGCTGCTTCCCACATTTCAGTACAACTGTCCTGATACAAGTGGTTTTAGCAAATTGGAGACTTTAAAAAGATAGATTTTCAAGTACGTGTCAATGTTAATCATAAGTATAAATTCTATGGCACTCAAAATGTATCATTAATATATGGGATTATTTTTCTGCATACCTAACATAACATCTCATCAGCCCAAGTTTACTGTTGAAAATCACAGACACTGAGTTTGTTCTTTTTTTGTGCTGAGACTTGAACTCAGGATCTCCTACTTGCCAGGCAGGCACTGTACCACTGAGCTATATCCCTGGCCATTGTTCTTTCTGAATGTGTACCAAATCTCAGGAAGACTTTTTTCCTTCTAGCTATGCTTTTCCTTTGACCTGTCCATGGCAGTGTGTGGGAACACGTGCTTGGGAGGCGCAGCACTCACAGGAAGCCGACAGGCGGGCTTTGCAAAAGGAGAAAACTGAGACTCAGTCTACGAATCTGTTAATTTTAATATGTATGATATACACAAGCATACAAATTATTTATATATGCTTAGATAGATAAACGTTAGACAGACAGGCAGCTATTTTAACCAAATATTGCAAAGGAAAATAAAAGCAAAAACCATGTGCCTGAGCTTTTTAATTTAAAGTGACTTTCTTCTTTATTTAAAATTAGCCCTTTCTGAACTGATTTTTTCTGAAGTGCCTTTGCAGTTCAAGCTCTGTGTTTTGCTAGTCACTAAGCTGCCACTGAATCTTGATTTTACCTTCGTCCGTTCGTTCCTTTCTGAGTTTCTGACAGCTGTCCTCGTCAGCCCGTCCCTTCACGAGAGAGCAGCCCGCGCCGTCCCGGACCTCCGCGGCAGCCTTGCTGCTCAGTGTAGAGGAGGCACACGGTGCCCTGCTGTCTGTGCTATTTATAATTATTTTCTCAAGTGAAAAATTGCAGAATGACTCAGCAGCTTGACTTTTCTCAAGGGGGAAACTATTTTGAACCACAAGTTCAAGTTTGTGAGTGTGTGTGTGTGTGTGTGTGTGTGTGTTGAGTAAAATTAAGTCATTCATTTCAATAAGTCAAACTGCCAAAGAGAGAAGTGACATAAAGTAGAATGTATCACTTGGTGAAATTTTAAATTTTCATGCAATTACATTTAATGGGGGATTGCAGGTTAGCTCAGTTGTTTAAAGCGCCACTTGGGCAAACGCAGTCAGGCTCGGGACCATGGTTCCATCCCCAGCTCCACAAGCTGCACCACACCCACCCATAAGGCAGCCTGAACTAGCCAAAAAACCTCATCCTTCTGCAATTAAATTTAATCACTACAATATATTTATAGCTTTGCAAAAAATAATCCATGCAATAAGGTCTATAATAATTGATAAATAGATGTAAAAGTAATTGATACATATAAAGATGCAGAGTTATTTTAGAATTATTATCTATATTTAGAATCTTGGTAAGGTGGTGCTTTTCAAGGGTTAACCCCACTTTTTATGAAATTAATCATTACCTTGTATTTAGGTGTGTAGAATTATTAATTGCATATGATGCTAACATTAATCACGCTGCTGCTGGAGGACAGACACCTCTATACCTGGCCTGTAAAAATGGAAATAAAGAATGTATTAAACTCTTATTGGAAGCTGGCACTGACCGGAGTGTAAAAACCAGAGTGAGTACCTCCCTGTATACATAATTTACAGTGTGCTTGCGCATCCTTCTACCGAAAAAACAAGTACGATTAGTCCTGCATATCTGAAGGCTTTGCATGCACAGAGTCAACCAATTGTGGCTCAAAAAAATTGAATTATGTACCTATTAAACATATGCAGTTTCTCCTTGTCATTTCCTAAACAGTGCAATGTAACAACTGTTTAAGTAGCATTAACTTAGTAGGTATTACAGATAATCTAGAAATGGCTTAAAGAATGAATGTGTATACATTATATAGAAACACTATACCATGTTTTATAAAGGACCTGGGTTTATGCAAAGGGGGATCCTGGAATCCGTTCCCATAGGTAGGGAGTGATGTCTGCGCATTAAAACAGAAGTTGCTTAGTTTTGCTTTGCTTTAGGATACTGGATTTGGGAAGTGCCTGACCTCTTGAGTCTCTTCCTTGCTGACTAAAAGCCTTGTGAGTGAGCTCAAGCAGTGTTTCAGCCTGTGACCTGCAACGTATTCATCTGTGAAAAATGTTCACATTATTTCCCGAATTAAGGAAAGGAGTAAAGTTTTTATTCATTCAAAAAATGCAGTAGTACCTCAGTTCACAAATTTAATTCTTCTCTCCTTGATTCACAAGCTCATCAGATGCAATGTTGCCCTTAGGGGGAAATTGGAGTCCACTCGTGGCCAATTCAGTTTGTGGCCAGAACTGTGGAAATAATTTGTGTTTGTGGACTGAGTTGTCACTGTCGTGCTCTTAGTGGTTGTCTTAAGAAATTATCGCAACAAAAGCAAATAGGTAAGGATGAAATTAGTACATGGTAAGCCAAGTATGAACATTTCCAGTGAATCTTATTGCTAGAGCCTTAAAAAAATAAGAAACAGAACTCTCTATTAGTTTTTTAAAAATCTGAGAAAATAGTCTAATTTTTCTTTTCTCAGTTATGTATTTTATTCAGAAACATTATTCTTATACTTTCAAAACAAAAAACAAAAAATCTTCAGGCTAACGTTCATTCCCTTTATAATAGCAGATTGAGATTATAGGCTATTATACATAATCCTCAGTTATGGGCTTGGACAGTACCTCCTCCCTCTAGGTGATTAATCATTAGGTGGAAATGAGTACAGAAACAGCAAGCGCGAGTTGTAGCAGTGGGCAACGTGGCCAACCGAGGTGAGGGGACCTGGCTCGCTGGCGACCGTCAGGATCGGCAAGCCTATCTCCTCAGCTCAGTGCGGCATGCCCACAGACATTTAGAGGTGGACAGACTTTAAGTGACAGTATTCTAAATATTAATGTTGTTGTCAACCCTTTGTCCCCTGTCATTTTATTTCAGGATGGGTGGACACCAGTTCACGCAGCCGTGGACGCTGGTGATGTGGACAGCCTGAAGCTCCTTATGTTCCACCGAACACCAGCCAGCGGAGACTCCCCGAGTGAGGAGGAACCTGAGCCTGGCTCCCGTGCCCTGGACGGAGGAGGAGAGAGTCCTGAAGACACGGTCGAGCCCGTTGTTCCTGCAGACCTCATTAACCATGCGGACAGAGAGGGCTGGACGGCTGCCCATATTGCTGCTTCAAAGGGTTTCAAGGTATGTATGGTGACAGTCCTGTCATACAGTTGTAGTTTGATGAATTCCAAAGTTTTTAGCTATTGATTTCAGCTGAATAATTGGAGACTGATTGATAATATTACAGAAGATGATGAGCTACTGGTTCAAATGGACATTTTTCCTATCAAGCAGATATTTATGGTCAAGGGTATTCGCTGTTTTATTTAAAAAATCATTTCACAGTGGTACCTCAATTCATGAACTTAATTCGTTCCACGATGTTGGAAAAGGTGTCCATGTTTTCTGTGTGCAGGGAAGGTGGCCATGATCATGTTTGTCATAAGAAGTTTGCAAAAAACCCCGACATTTTGCCAGATGCTTTTGAGAACCAAGTTGTTCATAAACAAGTTCATAAATTGCAGAACCTCTGTATTTGGAATGTTAAGAAGATATCAAAGTAATTTCAAAATTTGTCTCAATAATAGAAGAAAAGATCGGTATTGTGTCCATTGAGTTGCTCATCTCACTGCCAAACCCAGGGCCACAGTCGCCCTTTTCCACAGAGTTCATGATCTTATCGTGTGCCCTCAATTGCCGCACTTGCTGCCCCCACTGTCCTCCTGCTATCTAAGAGGGAGCTTTAGATTTTACTCATAAGATACAGTACAAGAAGATTCAGCTTGTCTATGGCCATATCACCCTGAACGCGCCCGATCTCGGAAGCTAAGCAGGGTCGGGCCTGGTTAGTACTTGGATGGGAAGAAGATTCAGATTATTATAGAAATAGCACAGTGTAGTAGGCCTCATGCTTTTCCTGTTTAAACCACTTTGGCAGTAACAGGTTTTAGCAACACTAAGCTATTAGGACATTCCTGAGTGAGAGGTTCTCTCACACCAGTGCTTGCAGGGATGATTTTTGCCGTTCAGTACCTGCTAGTCATTACAAATGTAGGATAAGAGACACACCAAGGGCCAGCCAAATAGCTCAGCAGATTAAAGTGCCTGCAAGCAGGCACAGAGCCCGGGAGTTTGATCCCCAGGCGTGCCATGGTGGCGCCCCCCCCCCCGGGGGTGTGTGTGCTGAGACTGCGATTGAGATTGGGCATGGTGGTGCACTATAATCTCAGCTCTTGGGAGGCTGTAAACAGGACAATTACTATGAGTCTGATCTAGTAGTGAGACCCTGAACACCCTGCAGACCCTTCCCTAAAATACAGTAAAAATAACAAAAGAGACACACCAAGGTGAGCACGGGGTAATGGACGTGCTGTTGGAGCAAGGTAAAGGTGCAGTGAATATGAAAAAGAGAAAGAGGGCATACAGGATTCCAAGAGCCGCAGCGGGAATGTTGGGCTTAGGACTGGCGTGTTCTGGGGAAGAGGGGAGTTATCTGGGGCTTTGCAGACTTGGTTAAACTCACCACTTAACACTGAAAAAAGAGTAGGTTGTGGGAGAAATAAAAACAGACATGGAGCAGGAAGGTAAATAACACCTTCAATTCTACTAATGAAGAGTAGTAAGAAATATAGTTAGACTGAATTGAATTGTAGGAAGGGGGCCTTCGGTGACATTAAAAGATTGGCAACTGAAATTTCGCAGTGAAATTAATTTACTAGTGAAAGCAAATCTATTGGAAGGTTTTAGACCAAAAAAAAAAAAAA
>NDGN011341152.1:0-36478 GCA_002564285.1 Tympanoctomys barrerae | reverse complement strand
GGAGGAGGAGGAGGAGGAGGAGGAGGAGGAGGAAGAGGAGGAAGAGGAGGAGGAGGAAGAGGAAGAGGAAGAGGAGGAGGAGGAAGAGGAAGAGGAAGAAGAGGAGGAAGAGCAGGAACAGGAGGAGGAGGAGGAGGAGGAGGAGAAGGAGGAGGAGGAGGAGGAGAAATTCTCACTATGGTGCTGAGCTGCCATCAAAGTCCTGGACTCAGGGAATCCTCCTGCCTCACACTCCCAGTAGCTGGGCCTCCAGCTATGGCCACTGCTCCCGGAGGTGCCCTTCACTGTGCAGCCCTCCTGACACTTGCTCTTGGAGTCGCTGTTGTTATCCGGAAGTGGTCCATCCCTGAGACCGTAAACTTCAAATTCTCCTCAGTGCCTGCAGATGCTGCTGCCTTGTGAGGCACCATTCTTCCGGATTTTGCACCCCCACAGCCAGTCTCCTCCTAATACTCATAGCCTCTACCTGCCTGACATGCTTTCCTTGTGGCATTTGTACCTCAGCCTCCTGGGCCTCAGCCCTCTTTCTTTCACTGCCCCTCCGCATCGCTTGCTTCTGTATGCAGCATGCAATCCACGTTGTGGCAGCTCTGCGTGAAGACACACCGTGTGTGCCCCGCTCCGTGCACTCTGTGTTCCGACTCCAGCTGGCCACGACACCACAGAGCTCTTTGCTTTAGCCACAGCCCCTCAGCCTCCGTGGATCCCCTCCTCACTATCAGGGAGAGAGCTTGCAGATGCGAAGGTCAGAGGGGAGGTTGGCAGTGGCCTCCCAGGGCAGACAGCCAGCTGCAGCCCTGAGCCTACCCCGCATCACAGTCCCTTGCACGAGTTTTGCCACAGTGCAGCTTGAGGCCCCTCTCCTGCTCCTGGCTCCCTGCGCACAGCTGAGGGGCTGAGGCCTTTCTCCCTGGGGCTTTGGTAGGGCTCAAGGTCTCAGGATCGGCAGGCAGCTAATAAGTAGGTGTTGATTGCCTGAGTGTGGATCTGTAACTAGACTCCACAGTGGCAGCAGTCACCAAGGGATGGAGTGGATGAAGGATTGGAGAGAGAGACCACACAGCCACCGTGCAGATCATGGTGGCTGCGCAGGGTCACTTAGCAACAGCGGGCACCCGAAAGGAAAGGCACTCGGACTGTGGGGCACCTGTGCTCCCAGAAAGTGCTATCTGATGGCAGGAAGACACAGGAGCCCCCTGGAACTGTGCTGTAGCATTGCTGGAGCTGCCAGTCTGCAGACAGAGTGGCGGAAATCACTGCTCCTGCTCCGTCGCCCTCGGTGGGGAAGAAGTGGCTTCTCTCCAGCTGCTCCACAGAGTCCTTCAGAGACAAGGCTGGCTCCAAGGGGAAGCATGGTTTGTTTGGTTTTTTTCGGAACCGGGGATTGAACTCAGGCCCTTGTGCTTGCCAGGGAAGCGCTTATTCCACTGAGCCATCTCCCCGGCCCCTGAAGCATGGGTTTTGAGGTTCCATGATTCCTGTGGGACATCAGAGTGGGGGACCTGTTGGGGCTCAGGGAGGCCTGCACCCATCGCCACCCTGGGCTCGCCAGGAAAGAGCTCAGTGCCACAGCCGTTTTCTTGGGGGTCACACGGCCTTCCTCCTCCAAGCTGTTTTCTTTCTCTGCCAATCCTTTCTTATTCTGATACATGTGTGTGTGTGGGGGGCATAGCAAGAGCCCCTGTGGACCAGGGAGCCGAGAGAAAGGAGATGGACAGGGGACGGGTGAGGTGAGCGGTGCGACTGTCACCCCTGATGTGCCAGCCTCGCTGGATGAGGGACGCCTGGCAGACTAGCACAGCACTGTCTGGGTGGGCCCGGGGTGTGCTCTTGGTGCTCCATCTGGTGCTGCTGCCCGCTCGGGTCCTCCCTGCCGCAGACCCATCACCTGTGCTCCACCCTGCCCTCCTGCCTTAGAGCAGCTGACTGGGGCCTGAATCCCCTGCAATCAGGAGGCAAGGAAATCCCTTTCTTTAAATTGTGGGTTTCAGGTAGTGTGTCCCAGCTGTGGGGAGGCTGACTCGCACAGGGGAGGGGAGAGGCGACGACCAGGCTGTAGGAGGGATGGACGCTACAGACAGTTAAGTGAGGGAAGTCAGGCGGAGGCATCCCGCATCCTTGCCCCCCAGGCCAGCGGGTGGGGCAGGGCCTAGCACTGCCAAGGCCCCACAGCTGGGAGGGCAGCACGCCCGCACCAAGCCCCGCCTGCTGGTTGTCTGCTTGCCACCGCTGCTTCCTGACAGTTTCACTTCCAGTTAATACACTGACCGCCTTTTTTTTTTTTTTTGTTACCGGGGACCAAACTCAGGACCTCACACTTGGCAGGCAAGCACTTATGCCGCTGAGCCATCTCCTCAGCTACCTCCAGTTAATAAAAAAATGAATACTGGAGAGTTGTGATAAGGGTAGGGATGAGATAGGTGTGTATTTCCTGCACGTGTTTATTCATGTGGGTCCCTGTTTTTAACAAAAGGTCATCTAATGGAAGAGATTCACAGGACTTGGCAAATGTCAGCATGCTGGGGACTGCCCTGGCCCTGGCTCTACACTGCCAGCCCTGTGGTGCCATGGCTCTGGCTGGCACCTGTGTGGCCAGCCAGAGAGAAATCCTGGTGGGAGCCCACCCTATCTCGGATGACAGGCTGGGAGCTCTCGGACGTGGCAGGTCTGGTGACTAAGCAGCCGCTCCAGGGTCGGGGGCCTGGTGTCCTCGAGTGCCGCTCTGTGCACAGCTAGGCATGAAGCACAGAGCTCAAGGACCGGCAGAGGGCTGGGTGAGGGACCCATGTCTGGGACAAAGGGTTGTCCATCTACGGGGCCCCATGGTGAAGCTGCCCTGCCCTCCCTGCAGAGCTTGCCAGCTTGTACTTGGAGAGCACGACAGGCCTCGCCTGTCTCTGCTCTGATGTCACCCCAAGACACTGGCAGGCTGGCGTTTCCCCCACAGCTCCCTTTAAGGGATGTCCCCAGCACCTGGCTTTTCTCCACAAGGCCCCACCCCTCAGAACACCCCACCCAGTGATGCCTGAGGCACCTGGGCTGCGGCACAAGGCAGGCGGCCCTAGGTCCGACCTTGTGCGCGGTGAACGCGTGGCAGTGCCTTTTATTCACTGTGAATGTGGTCCTACAGGCCAGCCAGCAGCCTGGGGCCGTGGTGGAGGTGGGCTCTGGAGGCAGCAGGGAGAGGGCTTCTGGCACTTCTCAAGACTGAAATGGCCCAGGACCCGCTTGCTGTGTCCTGCAGACCCCTCCAGAGGAGCCTGAGGTGGGGCATGCTCCAGGGACCAGACCTGGGACAGCTGCACAGGCCGGGCCCTAGGGCCTCCATCCGGCAAAGGTATGAGGCTGGCCCTCGCCCAGGGAAACCATCAATCCTTGAACAAACTGCAGCTCAGTGACAGGTGCATTAGGTTAGGCAACCAGTCTCGAAGGTCATGTGGCTTGGTCTACATTCCTTGTATTCCATCTACTTTAAATTTTTAATAGGCAAAAGTAAAAATCAAACATGCTTCTTTTGCTGTACAACACAATGTGTTGATATATATACATGTGTATATATACACACAGTGGAGTGGCTAACTCGAGCTAATTAACACATCTAGTACTTACCATGGCCTGTTTTTTTGTGGTGAGAACATTTACAATCTACTCTCTCAGCAATTTCCACTTACACAATGCATTCTTATTAACGCTAATCACCCTGCTGCCCAACACATGCTGGGAGCCACTTCCTCTGGGCTCAGAGATTACCCTTTAACCAACAGCCGCCCAAGTCCTGCCCAGCCCCTGCCATCAGCCATCTGATGCTTCTGTACATAAACGAGGTCATGCAGCACCCTCTTTCTGGGTCCTCCCATGCTGTCAAAAATAGGATTTTTTCTTTCTACATATCCTTTACATTTTAATACCCTCATCCCTGAAAATAATGGGAGCTGCTGGAAGTTAACATATTGGATCCAAATGACACTAACCAAGGGCCTGCTCACTCCGCACAGCACCGTGCGGCTACAGGATACTCCCTGGCTTTTCCAGGGCCCACATGCACCCAGGAAGCCCAACTTCACCAGCTCAGAGGGAGCTGCAGATTCCCCAGCTTCCTGGTTTCCTCTGAGGCAGAGGGTGAGGCTGGTGGAAGCCGTTAATGGAACCAACCTTCCCTGGCCGTGGCACAGTGGCTGCTGGGGACGCCCCTGCCCTAACTTGGCCTGCTGGGCCCCCGCCCAGGATACGGGATGCTGGTGCACGTGCCCCAGCCATATGCTCTGTCGCCCACCTGGAGCAGTGAGTCAAAGCCTGTTTCACCTCCACTGAAATGTGGGGCTGTGTGCTAACTGGTCCAGGCTTCTGATGCTCCTAAGAGGGTGGAGTTGCTAGGCAAGGAGACTGCTCCCCAATCACCTCCCTGTGTGAGCACCTGGTGTGATGCTACACTCGGGTGTCAGTGGCAGCCTTACTGTGACTGCTGGGCACGGCCCTGGCTGCCCCTGACCTTGGGGGTGGTGAGTTAATATGATTGCCGGCTGCTAAATCTTATGGGGCATCTACGCCCTGAGGACAGTGTCCCGAATTTCCTGTTAACAAGACAAGACTGCCTGGTTCCGGCCCCTCCCCTAAGTGGGTCAGTGTAAATTTAGACAAGAGCTGTAGAGGTTTCCAGAATTCAATTTAGTGTGTGGGACTTGACTTTTAAGGACAAGGCATTCTCAGGGGAAGATGGGTCTGTCTTCTTAATGTGAGCTTTTGCTTTAACCAGTTATGGGCTGGGGAAGATGTTGTTGGTGTCAGTGGCAGGTGTGGCATCTGTGGCCAAGAAGGATGGTGGCTTTGCCCACAGGAATGTCCTCCGGTGTGGCAGGGGCATGCAGAAGGCCAGCCCAGCAGGCAGTGGCTCCCACACATCGCCGCGTGCTGGTTGTGCCAGGGTCCGCTGCTTGCCCATGCCACTGGCAGGCTTGGGGTGGGAGCCAGACCAGCCCTGGCTGCTTGTCAGTCACCAGGGAAAGCACCAGGACCCCGGGAAGGTCCGAAGGGCTTGGGCCAGGTGGAAGACGAAGCCAGGCTGGGCAGGTGCCCAGCACCAGCGAGCTCCCGGGCAGTGAGCAGGATGCAGTGCTCAGGCGAAGCTGGTTGCCCACTCCCTCAGGCCCCTTCCAGGATGCTGTGGCCACCGTGCACCTGCTCCCAGGCTCACTCTGCTCTTTGCTGGAGGAGCAGTGCCCAGTGCTGCGGGCAGTCCTCCATGCTGAGCCCAGCGCGCCTACCACCTGCCCTTGGTGGTAAGGAGCTGGAGATTCCTTTTACTGTAAAGGTGAAGAAGTCAACCCTGGCCTCCTTAGCCCAGGAGCCATTTGTGTTCAATGGAAGTGCCACCTTCCAGCTTAGTCGCTGTCCTTGACATGATATCTATGTGAGAATTCCCACTTTGAGGGGACAGATGTTAGGGTCAAGATGGGGTAAGATTTGTTGCACAATCCCCAAGCCTCGGCAGCTCACCAAACCCAAAGCTGACTCTTCACGCAGGTATACCAGTCTGTGTCCAGGCACCCAGGGCCTTGCCCAGCCCATGCTTGCGCAGCTGTCTGGGCACAAAAGGGCACCTGAAGGGTGCCAGCTCTGAGCTCCCCACAGGAAGTGACACGCTTGGCCACTGCTCACCTTCTGCTGGCTGAAGAGAGGCAGCCACTGCAGCAAGGAAGGGCAGTTTTACTTCACAGCCAGAGGGAGGAAGAAGAGCACAGGGACAGCGCTGGATGGCGGCGAGGCCGAACACACCTCCACCGGCAGCGTGCTTACCAGCACCTCCCCGAGAGCGCTGGCCCAGCCAGTCTGGAGTGCCATCCACAGGGACCTAACAAAGGACAGAAGTGGGTGGGGGGGGTCTTTTATGGAGGAGATGACAGGTGACTTTTTCTGCACAGTACCACAGGAGGTCTGCTGGCTGCTGGCTGCAACCTTTTCTGCTGTGGTTCTGGGAACAGAACACAAGGCCTTTGCACTGCATCTCCCCAGGTGTTTTTGTATTTTAAATTCTGACACGATCTCACTAAGTTGCTAAGTTGCAGCTCATGCTGGGCTCAAACTTGTGACCCTCCTGTCTCAGGCCCCAGAATGCGGTGCAGTTGGCCACTCTGAAAGATCGCTGGATGGGGCTGATGCCAGGTTGGAGTACTGGCACCTGTGGGCTTCTCCCCCCGCCCCACACTTATCTTATAGTAAAGACAGGCACTGGAGCACATTTGACAAAAACACCAGCCCAACAGCCAAAAGGAATGGCTGACTTTGAATCTGTCCTGGGAAATCCCACAGGAGTGCCCCAGGCACCACCCACGCATACTCTTGGCAATGTTCGCTCTGTCCCCTCCTCCTTTCTTCCGGAGAAGCCTTTTGCACCCTCCACAATGCCCACTGCCAGGGCAGCGGGTGGAGCGGACCCCTCTGTGCTCACACACATCAGCAGACAGGATGGCGGCACTCGGCATGCTGCGCTGGGCCCTCCTGCGTGCCTCGGATGTCACCGTAAGGGCCTACGCTTAGTGCTCGACCAGCAGTGCCTCTCAGATCCCAGAGCTCGCCCACGAGGCGCAGCAGTTGTCATCGCTGCTCTGCACACATGAGCTCGCCTCGGGGGGACCCTAGGCAGGAGCTGCAGGGGCAGGTGGGCCTGTGGTGAGTGCAGGTGCTCCCAGGAACCGTCGGGTTTGCTGGCCTCTGTGTCCCTTGGGACAGCTGAGTGCCTTGTCACCTGAATGAGTATCAGGTGACGCTGATGCAGTCCACATGGCAAGCACTGATATTTGAGGAGTCCACAGCCAGACTCCACTGCACGTTGTTTCACAAATGACTGATCTTATTGGGGTTATTTGGGGTGAATTCCCTTAACTGGGTGACAAAACTGTGATCCGCATTTCAGCTCCCTGCCTGCTCTGGCTCCAGAATCCCAGGGTTTAGAACTGCAACAGCTATTTTTAGTGCACCTCGTTTGACATCATTTCCTCAGCCCTTGTTTTTAAGGGATTTAAAATGCTATCTGTGGGGACCACGGTGGGCAGGGCTGCTTCCCAGCCTGGGGCCTCTGCGGGGTGACGAATTCAGCCCAGGGCCACCGTGGGCAGGAAGCTGTGCTGGGATCTCTGGAGGCCCGGGAGGTTTGCTAACCTGCTGGAAGCAGGACAGTTTGCCTGTGCAGCGGGCTGGTTCCCTCAGGCTCCTCAGAAGAGCAAGGTCAGAGCCTCCTTATTACCTCAGATGGTGCTGTGCAGCCCCTGTCAAGGGGAACCCCCCAGTTGTTTTCTTATTAAAATAAAAATCAGCTGGACATAGGGGTGTACACCTGTAACCCCCGCACTGGGAGGCTGAGGCAGGGGGATTGCAGGCTTAAACCCAACCTGAGACCTTGTCTCAAAATAAAAAATTGAAAGGGCTGGGGGCCGAGCTTGGCTTGCACATGCCGGGCTCAGCTCCGCTTCTCAGCAGCACTCTCCCCAGCTAACAGAGCAAGCGCTGGCTTTTAGTAAATGACCAGCAATGGTTTAGAAGTTTAAGTAACCAACTTTGAGAAAATGAAGCAAAAAGGCCTGGGGAGCCTGCGGTGTAATCTTGAGGCCCGAAGAAGGGGGGACAGTTCTGGGGTGTCCTGCAGTGACCTGACCCCTCTGCTCCAATGATCAGTCTAACTTCTTTCTCTGGGCCCGGGCACTGTGACTGTCCTGTCCTAGAAGTTGTCAAGTGCACAGGGGCTGCGGGGCATCGCCGCCACCCTGGGATGTTGGTCTAAGCGCACCCCAGGACACAGCGAGGCAGCCGTGGACACTGGCTGTGTGGCTCAAGGCTACCGGGCAACGCCCTTCCTCCTGGTGGCCTTGTCGCTTAGCCAGGTCAGAGGAGTACGAAAACCGTTCTCTCTGCTTCTGCCACGCTGCTGGGGCTGCAAGCCACCGAGCATGCACAGTGTGGCTGTGTTCCTCCCTGCCCCGCCCAACCCTGCCCCTGTGTCCAAAGTTGGTTTGCACTTAAAGAGTTTTCAGTGTGGTCAGGTCTGCGTGGCGTGTGCCTTTGGAACCGTTCTCAAGCACACAGTTCAGTGGCGCCGGGGATGCTGACCCAACTGTGCACCCCCAACTACCACACTCTGGGACTGTCCCTTCACACGGGGTCCCATCCCACGCCTGCAGCCCCTGCCGACCACCCTCGTGTCATACAGTACCACACGGACCCACGACACTTGCGTTTTTGTGACTGGCCCACTTCACTCAGCATTCCCTCCTTTTCAGGGCCCAGTAGTGTTCCACTGTGTGTATGGGCCACAGCTTGCTTAACTCCCGCCTGTGGGTGGATGTCTGGGCTGCTTCTACCTTCCGGCTACTCTGAATAATGCAACAGAGAGCTGTCTGGGTCTCAATTTCTTTTTTACCTGCAGAGGAGCCACTGTCACCTGGTGGCTCCCTGTGACTGAGGAGCTGCCCTACTACAGCTGCCTCACTACAGCTGCCCAGCTGTGCGCAGGGCTCAGGCCTCCCCAACACCTGTGTTTTACAAAGATTTACTTAAAGGAGCAACTGGGGCAACACCGGGCCTAGAACCAGCTCCATCTGCTCGCCAGGTGACGAGGAGCCCGCAGGCAAGTGCCAGGCAGGCTGGCAGTCAGGCCCAGCGGCTCCTTCACGTTGTTCCTTGGCAGCAGGCTTCTTGTAGACCCCACTCCTAGCCAGAGTGCACCCTGGGGCTGAAGCGGAAAGACCACAGGCTCCATTCCACCCCTAGCAGTGCAGATAAGAAAAGGCCCCGTCGAAGTGCACACTGGCAGCAGCGGCCTCTGGGCAAGGGCCCAGCCTGTCGCCATGGGCCAGGGCAGGGCTGGTGTGGTGCAGGACCTGCACCAGTCTCCCTGCAGCCATCCCTCCCGCTTGGGCTCTTGCAGTGGGAACAAAGCTGCACCTTGTCCTCTCGGGGTTGAGGGAGATGGTACCATGGTGCCATCTCCAGTGTCCCTGTCACACCGCCTCAGCCCCTCCCTCTGCAGCAAGGGCTGGGGTCCACAGGGCACACAGGAGAACACGGATGCCACGGGAGCATGAGACAGACATGAGGCCGTGTTGCCACCTCGAGAAGGCTTTATTTCCACTTCCTCGTGGTCTGGGACAGACACGAGGCACCTCGCTGGTCACAATCTGGCACCTCGCAGCTCTCTGTAGTGTTTTTCTCTGAGCAAAGACTCTGAGTGAGTGCCGCATCTCTCAGTTAATCTCTTAACCACTTAGAAGGTTGCTGTTGTCGCAGCAGTGCGAGGGGCCACCAGTGACAGGGACTTTAGGACGATCACAGTAGACCAGATGGACAACAGGCAGGCGAGGGAGGCGGTGGGGTTCATGCAGCCAGGTAAGGCGGGCTGGGGGGAGCTGCACATGGCCTCTGTCCCCGCCCCAAACAGGGACCCGCCTCCCCGGCCTGAGAGCTACCGGCTTCTCGGCCTTCACCACAAAATATCACTGCGGCAGACAGTCCGAAGCATTTAAAACAAAAATTCCTAAGAAAACACCAACTCAGACAAATTAAAATTAAGTTAAAAACGCTCTACATCCAACATGGGGAGAAGCCCAACCCAAAGGAACAGTGCAATCAGTGTAACAGAGCACCTCCGGGCTGGAAGTGGGGCAGAATCCCTTCCAAGGTACACTTTACATTTAAAACTTTGACATTTTAAATCTATTTGTG
This sequence comes from Tympanoctomys barrerae, assembly GCA_002564285.1. Lineage (NCBI taxonomy): Eukaryota > Metazoa > Chordata > Mammalia > Rodentia > Octodontidae > Tympanoctomys > Tympanoctomys barrerae. The sequence goes on along the minus strand of NDGN011341152.1, from coordinate 26,767 downwards.
ACCTTATTTACCTTTTTGTTTAGTTTAATATACTGTGTGTAAAAAAGATGGAGACAAAAATAGTTTTCTGAGCTATGAAAAGAAGTTATTACAGGCACATGTACTGTCCCAGTCTAGAAACGTCTCAGCGTCCCAGGTCGGACATTCAGCAGCTGTCTCATGAAGACAGAGGTCCTCGCTCCTCCGGGCAGCGTCGGTGTGTGACGGTGGTGGCTCCGGTGGTCTGTGCAGGCTGGCATCACAGGTGTGGCTTCTCCTCCAGTCCGTCCTCGGCACCAGGCTCCTCCAGGAATGCAGGGGCCCCAGGTGACCAAGCCTCTGAGGTGGAGGGGCTGGGAGGAGCCCACCGGGATGGAGGGCGGCGGTTGGCCGGTCTCTCAGGCCTGGAGAAGCAGGGCTCTAGGGATGGGGCGAGTGCGGAACAAGGCAGTTCCTTGGGGCCAAGAGAGGGAGAGAGCTTTGTTAGGTGGGCAGTCTGAGGTGAGCACGCCTGGCACACCTGCCAGACGCTCGGGAGCTACAGGGGTACATGATCGGATGTCATGCTCATGGAGAACGTGAGTGACCAGGCAAGGGCTCGACATGAGTGATTGGTGACACATGGGAAGACAGGACGCTATGATAGAAGGTGGCGAGCTGTGGGATGGGTCTCCTTACGTCCAGGCACTGTGGCCCCTTGTCCTGGTCCCACCCTGCCAGCCCCGTCACCAGCTCTGCTGGCTACAAAGAGCTGCTGTTCTCCAGTGCCTTGGGCTACCAGGGCTAGCAACAAGCTTGCCTTGAAACCAACTCTGCCCCTAAGAAGCTGTCCCCACCAGCCGGCAGCAGCTGAGCAGACTCTAGGCAGGGCAGCGCTGTGGTGAGCTTTCAGTCATGGTCTTGTCATCTGTGGTGGCTTCCCAGAGCAGCACACATTTGGGAGCCATGGTCGCTGTCACTTGTGTCCTTGGCACCCTAACTTTCTGAGGGCTGATCGATCACGCTAGGCCCACTCAGCCACCCGAGGTCTGTACTCTCGAGGCCCATTTTGTTTTGGAGAACATTTAGCCATCTGTCCTCAGCCCCATGCTAGCTGACTAGGACATACAGGTTAGAAGCTGGTGACACAAATGTAGAAGGCTATGGCCCATGGGACCCCAGTGAGGCTCAACCCAAAGCTGATGGGGGTGTAGCCATGAGTGTCTGGGAGATAGTACAGAATGAGGGTGCCAAAGGTGTCAGGAACTGGGACCTGACAAGTGGCCTAGAGGACCAGAGGAAGGCGAGAAGCCAGTGGGATGGCAATGCCACGGCACAGGGAGATGGGGGTGGCCATGAGGATGATGTGGGCCTTGGGGGGGTTATCTAGGTGGGGCCTGTGGCATGGGAAAGGCTGGTGAGGCAGGGCGGCTCCTGGCCTCTTGTGGACACTGGTGACACTTCAGGGCCCTGTGCCTTTGTGAGTGCCACCTGGTGTCAGGGAAGGGTTTGTGGGCGGCCCCCAAGCTGAGGGAACTGTGACTTCCAGGCTGTGTCTCTCCTCACCCTCAGTGCCACCCAGTCACCAGCAAAGCCAGGGCAGTGTGCCCCTCTCAGCACCATGCCCAGAGTGTGGGGCACTGCTTGGGACACTGGCTGCTGCTGTCTCTGCCTCATCACTAAGCACCACGAGTGTGTGTGTCGCGGTGGGCAGCCAGGACTCAGGGCCAACTAACAGACTGCTGGCTGCCAGGGTCACCATCCCCAGCTGCCTGTCACCTAAGGACCCTTGTGAGTGGTGGCTGAGTGGCACAGTGGGGTGCTGACCTGGCCTGGGATGTGTGTGGAGTGGGCCCAGAGATGACGATGTGTCAGACACGCACACACACACACACAAGTGCCGGAACACTGGGGCCCGGGCAGAGGCACTTACAGCGTGAGGCGGGCAGGGCTAGAGCCCCCACGGGGCAGTGAGTAAGACAGGTGGGTTCTGGACGGACAGACAGAGAAGAGAAAGCAAGCAGTTGGAAGGTGCATTTTCAACAGCAGAACAGGTGCAGTTCCAAGCCAAGGACAGAGGGCGAGGGCTCGAGGACGGCCACCAGTAGGGACCTGTCCTTTGCCATCTACTGTTGAGAAAGGCCTCTGTCCCAGCACAGAGTGGGTGCCAGATGGGACCTGGGCTAGTGCGTGGCTAGTGTTCTCTGGTCTTTACCATGGCACCGCTGCTGTTCCAGCCGGGACGGAGGGGCGAGCCGCGTTGGGCTCCTGGCACCCTCGCCTCCCACCACACTGCTCCTCACAGCTGCTCTGTGCTATGGGACCACACCCCCATGCCCAGACTTCCGGGTGGATGATCAGGTGGGTATCTGTGGCAGGGGCAGGAACAGGAGTGAGCTAGGCACCAGGAGTAACTCTAAAGATGCAGGGCTGGAGACCTGGAGTGGCTGTGTGCGTTTGTGGGGAGACAAGGGGCAGAAGGGCTGATCTGCCAGCTTGGTTCAAACAGAGCAATCCCACTCCATGTGGAGCAGCTGGACCCTGGCAGCAGAGGCAGAGGGGCCCATGAGGCTCCCCAGGGGCTGGGGCCCTGAATCTGCTCCTGCTCAGCAAGCCACCTCCTTGGTAGCAAGTGTACCACACACAGCCCGAGGCCAGGGCAGCCTCAGAGGGCACCACATTCCACCCACTGGGCCCCTGCCTTCCTGTGGTCACAGGTTCTGGCGGCTCTCACTGTCAGCAATTCAAAGCAGCTTGTGGTTCCCAGGCATAAACTGCAGCCCGGCCTCTGCTACAGAAGATAAGCGCATCCAGCCAGGGAGGACCCAGGGGTCAGGGAGCTCTGATCTCACGGCCGCCTTGGGGCCGGGAATGGCAGGGGGACCACACGCAGGGGTGCCTCCCAAGCCACCAGCACTTACCTGTGGGCTCCTGAGGGCTGGTGGACAGAGGCCACGTGTGTCAGCTGGGCGTACCTGCCCACCAGCACCTGTCCTCAGAGGGCGTCAATCACGCCATGACTGGGTCTCTGCAGCAGCAGCCGTCCTTGCGCCTGGCCCATTTCAGATTCAGACTACATTCTGGGGCGCCACCTCCCTAGGAGGACTGAGAAGCCAACCCCTTTGGCCCCTGGTGACGCGGGACTCGCAGGCTCCTCTCCTCACCCGCAGGGTCAGGCTCACATGCCTGCCGCAGCTGTGGTCCTTCCTGGGCAGACCCATGCCTGCAGAGTGCATGCACGACGCCCTGGCACTGCCCTTGCCCAGCTCTGTCCTGCTCTTTGTTCCCTTTTGCTCACTCTTGGCATGGAAATGGGACTTTTGCAGCGATATGGCACCCACAGGCCATGTGGGGCCACATGTTGGGACACAGCAGTGCACTGGTTTGTGACAGAGGGAACCGTCGCCTTACCTCCATGGCTCCCGGCTCTGCTGGGGCCGTTTCTCCCACAAGACTGTCGCTGGTGAGACTCGGGGGCCCGGGCACAGCCGGCCTCCTGTCCTCCTTGAGGGCATGCTCCAGCAGCTTCCTATTCAGGATCCGGGCCACACTCTCCGCCAGTGTGTAGCCAGGGGGCGCAGACAGGTCCTGCCTCACGGGCGTGCTCTCGCCCCCATCCTCCCTGCCTGTGCCCAGGGGACTGGGCGACCTTCCCCGGGAGCCAGGGCCCGTCTCCTGGCCAGGGACCAGTTCTGGCCGGGGCTCTGTGGAGTGAGCACGGCTCCCGGCCCGCGTGCCCTTCTGGAAGGGGTCCTGTAGGGCTGGACTGTGGTCTACGATGGCGAAGAGGCTGGAGAGGCCATCGGGGATGGTGGTGTGCACAGGGCTTTCACGCGTGGTGGTGGAGCGGGCCCAGGCCGACTCGCTGAAGCCCTTCTGGCTGCCCCCCATCGAAGTCCTGCTGGCCGGCTGGTCAGCTTTGGGGAGGGGCTTTCTCTGCAGCTTGGGGGACCCATACTTGGGGGAGCAACAGGTGCGCTCAAACTTGGCCTGCACCTTTTCGATGGCAGGGGCCACCTGCCTGCTCCTAAGGCTCCGGGACGGGGATGACACCGGTGTGGTGCCGCCCCCTGCCTTTGGCGTGAGACACTTGTGGGGGCTACTGGTGACACCGCCAGCACGCAGGGTTTCAGTCTGCAGACCCACACTGATGGTCTGCACAGTCTGGGTCCCCGTCGTGTGGGACTCATTTGTCTGGCAGGCCGTGTCCTTGACGAGGGGCCGGATGGGGCCGGATCCCAGGGTGCCCCTGATGGAGAAGGCTGCCGCCTTGCTGTCGTCACTCATGTTCTTGGACATGTCCAGGCTGTGTGGTGGGGCGGCAGCCAAGGGGGTGCAGAGGGAGAGTTCAAGGGGGCACAGGGCCCCCTCCGCATAGTCTCGGGGGTGTCGGGCAGGGGCGCAGGGCCACCTGTTCGGTGTGGGGGGCTCCCTGGCCTCTCCCAGGCTGGCTCTGGCTCTGCTGGTGGGTGGGGTGCCCTCCAGGTCCAGCCTGATGCTGTCCACCCTGCGGATGGCGGGCGGGCTGTGCAGCACGCGTACCCCCGACGGCTCGGTGAGGACGTGGCTGCGCAGTGCCTGCTTCTGGCAGTGCTCGGGGCTGGTCAGGCTGTCCGTGGTCATGGTGACGCTTGTGGTCAGGAACCAGGAGGAGGTGGGGAAGGTCTCCGCTGGGGCCACCTGCCCAGCCCATCCTCCCTCGGTCCTGTCTGCCCAGGGGTCTGGGGCCCGCTCTGGACCGGCCCTAGGGGGCGTTGTGTAGTCCCAGCTCTTGCTGTGGAACTCCTCAATATACTTGAGGTCGTCAGGGGACAGGGGTGGGGTGATGTCGTCTGTGCTGCTGGGGTGCGGCAGGCCCTTCTCCGGCAGGAAGGGGGAGACATCCATCAGGCGCTGGAACTCGGACATGGAGGATACAGACACCACCCTAGGGGAGCAGAGGCCGTGAGCGCACCTCCACCACGGGACCCCAGCAGTGCCCCAGCCCCTGGAACTGTCCCTGCAGCCTGAGACTGGTTGGATGCTAATCACCATGGAAACGGGAGGTTGGGGGCTCCACCTCCAATGCCGCCCATCTCAAAGGACCTCAGCATCCTGTGAGACAGACCGATGAGCTGGCAGGCAACAGCTGTGTCCCCACCAGCCTGGGACGGTGGCCACCAGAGGCCACTGCGGAGATACCAGAGAACAGAGGGAAATGGGCCTCAGAGTCAGATGGGCATTGCCTCTAGATACTAACCCTGCCTCCCTTTCTACCCCTACCCATCCCCCTCATGCCGATTGGGGCAGGTACGGAATTCCACATTCAGCTCTGGAGATGACGTTCTAAAGTGAACATTTTTGTTGGTTTTGAAAGTCTAGGTTCTTTCTTCACTCTGTGTGTGTGTGTGTGTGTGTGTGTGTGTGTATCAGCGTATGTTTGCAATGCACTTTTTACATTAGTTTTGGGGACCTGGTATGCATGCATTTATAACATATCTTGATCCTCTCCAATTCCCATTCCCCATCTGTGGAGATCCAAATACTACTTCTAAAAGAATTCTACGTGGGCCTGGCCACCCCTCTGCTCCTTCACATGGCCCCTGTGTTTGTTTGTGCTCCTCCTCTATGTCCTGCTTAGCTAACAGAAATTCCCTCGCAGACATGAACGCAGCCAAAGGATAAGGGCCACTGAGTCTAAGCAGGAACTGGGTTTGGAAAGCTCGGTCAGGCAGATGTGAAGTGGGGTACGGAGTCCAGACACATGAGCTCTGTGAGTGCGCACACTTCCATTTGACGTGGACTCACTGAGTGTCTCTTGCCTGCCGGGACAGGCACCCAGGGGTGCTGGGCACGTGGGCATCTCACCCACTGTGAGGGCGGAGGAGGCTGCGGTGGGAACTGCAGCTGGAACGGCTCCTGTGGGACACACTTTCCACAGCACCCTGTGAGCCCAACTCCAGACAGGGCCTGACCCACCCAGGGCTCCAGATGGAGTGAGCAGAGCCAGGCTTCTGCCCTGGCACAGCTGAAGACCGGAAGGTGCTGTCCAAAGGTGAGGGCTGCACACCGCCAGGGCTCTACTTAACGCAGGAAGAGAGCAGCAGGGACAGGAAGGAGAGCACTGGCTCCTGCAGCCTGAGGCAGTGCAGGCACCGGCAGCCAGAGGAGACGCCACAGGGCACAGGGCGCCTCCTTCTGTGGAGTGTCCGGGCACCCGCTCTGGTCTGCCACAGGCAGGGTGACTGGGGACTGAACCTAAGGAGCAGTGAGGCCACAGGGAGGGTACAGCAGCTCGGGCGCTGGCCAGCTCAGCCCTGCCTGCAGGCTTTCTTTGGGCATGAAGCTGCACACAGACCCGTCTTCCTGTCACAGATGAGGAGACTGAGACACATGGCATTGAGCCACCCACCCAAAGTCCAGGCTCTTGGAGGCAGAAGCTGGCTGTACAGCTGGGCTTGCCCTGCCCGAGGGTGACAAGATGACACAGACCTCGGGTGGGGGACACCACCCCTACAGGTAGGCAAGAAGAAGCCAAGGCCTGGGAAGGTCCTGCAGAAGCAACACCAGGCCCTCAGCTAAATTTTAACTTGTTGTTGTGTGTGTATGTGTGGTACCCAGGATTGAACTCAGGACTTTGAGCTTGGCAGGCAGGTGCTTATGCCATTGAGCTGTATCCCCAGCAGGCCCAGCAGGTGCTCAGCTAGAGCAGAAGGAAAACACAAAGCCAGGAAGCGAGGCGGGAACAGGGAGCAGGGAGTGGGCATGGAATCCACACGGACTGCAGAGGCCTATACTTTCCTTCAGGGCTTGCTGCCAGGAAAAACTCAGTAAATCCTCCTGGTGGACTTTTAAACACAATGTACCCTGCACCTCCTACATCAAGGGGGGCTTTCCCTAGACTTTCCATGGCGTTTTCCACAGACTTTGCAGATACACCAAACAGTACCCCTGTGCATTCGACACAACTGTCACAGCAACACCGGACCGCAGAACCGTCAGGAACACTGGCTCTGCTCTCTCGGTTGCTAATCCACCAAGAATGTACATTTCTAAAACAGACAGTGATAAGTAAACTACTCAACATATCGTCACAGACTGCATCCACAAAGGGGCCGGGCATTAGGACCAAGAGGAGGCCGAGCAGTGATGGGATCCTGATCAGTCTCACCTTTGAAGACTCCTCTTGTGGTTTTCTTCTTCCTGTAAAAGAGAGAGAGTTTGTCTGAAATGAGGGCAGCAGTCCACACATGGTGAGGGGCTGGCACTTCTGAGGCCAGCAGGAGAGAGATGCTGGCAAAAAACCCGTTGAGCAGGAGGGAAGGTAACCCGTGTGTGTGTGTGTGTGACGGAGGCAAAGGGAGGTGGAGAAGGGGGCGCTGGGAGACCCAGGTCCCTCTGTCCCACCCACTGGCCTGTTATAAACCTTCTCTCAGGATCAGAAGTTCAGTCGGGCGGCAGCCCCTTAGGAAGAGGAGTGGGAGCTGAGCTGGCAGTGGGCACAGCCACACGGTCACCTTCGAGAAGGTGCCCAGGGCTGCCCGGCTGGGAAGAAGCTCGTAGCGGCCACGGAACACACTCTGGGAACAGTAACTCCAGCAGAGTGCACACTCTTGCCCCTGCCGTGATGCACCTGGGGCCAGGACTTGCATCCACGAGTCCCATGTCCTCTCTGCTCTGAAACCTGAGCCCAGGAAATGGTTCGAATGCTCCCAAAACCGAGCCATTGAGTGTTGACACCCCGGAGCCCGGCTGCATGGAGCAGATATGAGCTGTGCCGTCTCAGTAGCTCGGCCGTGTGGGGGAGGGGGAGGGCAACAGGCACGCTGGCTGCTCAGCCGGCTCACTAGAAAGGGCTCCTAGCAGCAATTTTCAAAATGAGATTTTTTCCCTAAAAACCCAACATAACCAGAAAAATGGAATGCCTTGCCGGAAGCATTTCAGTATATAGCATAATTCATCAATGGGGAATCTAATTTACACAGGGTTCTTAGTATTACGCTTTCTCCTCCTCTGCCCAGAATAAGATGTTTATAGTATGTTTGGTGACATTCACTACTTCTAAAAGCTAGGGAGCTTCCTGAACACAGAACTTTTTCAGGCATTGCTTTTCCCAACCTCAGGGAAGGCAGAACATGCAGACGCGGCGTCTTGTGGCTCACACCAGACAGCTTCTTCCCATGCCCGTCCTTTGGTGGAGGACACCAGCATGGTGTCTGCACCCAAATGTGGTGGCAGAGTGACACCACCCATAGATCACCCCAGGAGCTTAGGGGTGGGGCCAGTGAGCCCCCCGAGCACTGGGCAGATTCTACCTTCAGGGAGTTCCCAGGTTGGCCCTGGATGCTGCTAGGTTTGGGCCACATGACAGCTGCTCAGCACGTAGCAGTCAGTGAGAGTAGCTGACCAGTGCGGCTGACCAGTGCGGCTGACCAGAGGGATGAAACCAGGCTGACCTCTGGGAGACAGTTCCTGAAGGTCCTCTCAGGCTTTCGGGGCAGGGATGGCTCCTCCTGCTCGTCGTCCAGGGCCAAGGCATCCAGGTGGAGGTTCTCGCTGGCTGAGCACCGGTCTGACTCCTTCAGCTGGGACAGTGGCTGGTCCTCAAAAGGCAGGGAGTCGATGTCTGCACAGGGCCACACGGATATGGGCTGGGACACGCGAGGGCCTTCCGGGTGGGAAGAGAGGGGCGGATTGCCTTCTTTCTGATCACAGAGGAAACTGCTGCCTCTCTGGGGGCCGTTCTCTTTCTGCATCTTGAAAATTTTAGAAATGGAAATCATTAGCCTCCCACTTTGGGCTCATGGTTTTCTTAAGGCCAAATGTATTTCCAGCATGCGAATAACATATGGGTCAGCGTCCAGCCTCAGCAAAAGCAAACATTCTCAATGTTCAGACGTAATTTCAGGAGCTGGGCGTGGTGGTGCACGCCTGTTATCCCAGCACTCAGAAGGCTGAGGCAAGAGGATGGCTTTGAGTTCCAGATCAGCCTGCGCTACACAGTGAGCTCAAGGCCAGCTTGAGCTGTACCATAAGACCCTGTCTCCAAAAGACACAAACAAAAAAATAAATTCAGAACATATTACAAATGCTTTTAAAATAATCACAATTTGTAGCACAAGTACTTGGGAGGCTAAGGCAAGAGGACTGACACGTTTGTAGCTATTCTGGGTTCTATGTGAGTTCTAGCTCAGTCTGAACTACATTGTGAGACCTGTTCTAAAAAAACCAAAGTAGCAACAACAACAAAACCCACAATTTTATTTAGAGTAGAAAAACTTGCACTTACACAAAACTCAATTCATCTGATCAATCTTGTGTGTGTATTATGTTCTGTTTTTCTTCATTTTGTTGTAAAGTATGTTTTTGTATAACTTTAAGTACTATGCTTGTGGGAAATTATGCACTTATTTTTAAAAATTCAAACAGGGTTCAGACTCTTTGGGAATTGCCCTCAGAGTTGTGGGTGTACTACCATGACACCATGTGTGGGGTTCCTTCCAAGGTGAGCCAGGCTCTCCTGAGAGCCCCCACAACCCGGAGCAGGTCCCATGCTTGCTCTACAAGCGTGCAGAGTTGTAACCATTATAGAGACAACTTTCACTTTGCTAGAGAGGATTAAAACTTAGCTGCAAAGCCAACCACAGGGGAAAAGCCACACCTTTCAGCCCTACTTTTTGGTAAGCTGAGGCAGGAGCAGTGAGCAAACTGTGGGATTGGAGGACAGGATTTGCAGCCTTTGGGTAGGGGCAGGGGACCCACGATGTTGTCCTCCTTATGTCTCTTGCCACTTCAGAAGGGATCTCATGGTGGAGTTCAGAAAGGACCCAGGTTCCCTCTGGGGGCTGTGGGCAGGGATCCCCAGTCCTCCTTGCTAAACCACCTCAGACAGCAGCACTGAGCCTGCCTTGCCAGTGGGGTCTTTACAGGGTTATGAGCCCGTGAGCTACCCAACAACAGGAGTGACATTTGGGGCTGACTCAAGCAGTGGCCAGGTGAAGACTTTTCAGTCCTTGGGAGCTGGGACCAGGAAATTCTACAATGCCTTGGACAGAGACAGACGGCATTTTAAGAGCATCTTTACAAGCGGCATCTCAGTGCCTCAATGTGAGCCTTGGGCCCAGCCAGGCCTGTGGCCCGTCAGGAAGGCAGCTGGGGGACATGGGACTGCTACCCACTTACTCCTTTCCGTCATCTGGGGGCAGCGCTGTGGAAGGCTCAAGGCATCAAGTGCAGCCTATGAGAATGACTCCGGCAGCCCGAGCTCAGATGCTGGAGTGTGCGGCTCGCGGGCTCCAGCTACGGCCCTCTTACCGATGCTGACGGCTTTCATTAACTCACCCAGCGCATGTCAGGGCTATTTGGTTTCGACACAACTGTCCCTAAGCTATTCTGGGCTAGGAATTAAAATGCAAGAGTCACAGTGGAGGCTGTGAATGTGCGTGGAGGGGGAAGGATGACCACGGGGACATCGATGAACACGCGTCCCAGCTCGGGCAATGCAGGCGGCCAGGAGCACCCGCGCTCAGCTGCTACGTGTTAGGTTTCCTAAAGTGAGCCGCAGCGGCTGGGCCGGAGCACTCTGCCGCCCGGATGCCTCTGCGGTGTGGTAATAAAGCGTAGGGTTTCGGGGCGGCCTCTGACCCCACAGAGCGACTACTGTACTTGTGGCTTGTGGCAGAACCTCTCACGCAAATGGAAAATTGATCAGATTTGCATTTAAAGTAGTGCAGGACACAACAGGGCTTCAAGAGTGTCACTTACCCAGGCTGGTGAAGGGGAGAAAGGTGGCTTTGTGAGCAGGCTTTAAAAGGGCCTTTCAGGTTGTAAAAGCAGCTGATCTAAGAAAGCTACTGCGAGGATAGCAGGTGACGTGTGCGCTTCCCATTTAGCTCTGTAAGTACAGTGACAGGCGACCTTATGCGCTCACTCACTGGAGCTTTATAATCTGAAGAGAAAATGTGCTGTGACTCCACAAACCCCAACGGCCCCTCTATTGCACAGACGGAGACAAGACCCTGGGGGTGACAGACGAAGTGCGCCTACGACCTCACCCCCTGCCCGCCACTCATCGTGTGGTGCAGGAATTATACTGGCAGCTAATGACACCGGGCAAGTATGAGGCACGTGTTCTGGAAGTGGAAAATGGATTTAAGGCTACTTCTTCGCCATCTGCACAGGGCTATCAAATCAAGGTCACGTGGCTTACAGAGCAGTCGGATTCGAGGATGCGTCGTGAAGAATGTCCAGCCAGTGTCGCCTACGTGAGGAATCGTGGGCCACGTGAACACCAGATGAAGGAACAGCCCGAGGGGTGACAAGCAAACCCCGCAGTGCCCTGTGTGTCTGTGCTCACACACCTTGCTGCCGGCTTTCGGTCTTACGAGGTCACTGGGGACTGTCTCACCCAGTTTCCAGATTGGGCCCTAACATTTATAAAATCTGGAAAACTGTTGAGACTTTTGGGGAGAAAGCCTGGGCCCATTTCTGAAAGACACCACTGCGTGTCAGATGCAGCTGTTCATTGTTAACGAATTCTCTCTAGACCCCACAGCAGGGTCACTGCGTAACTATTCGGGCATCCACCACACCGGCATGAAGAGTGGCAGGAAACCCAAGTGGACCTCAGGTCACAGAGGCCCGGGTTGCCAACCTGCAGGGCTCAAGTTCCATCTGGGACTGTCCCTTCAGCACTGACCACCTGCAGCTTCCCCAAATTTGGGCCAGAACGAGGCAGCAGCTCATCCCTACGTCACCCATGCAGAAGCTAGGTGGCCCAGATGTGTCTTACCTCTCTTTCCTCATTGCCACAGGTGAAAGCCTTGCTTATCTTACATCTTAACTTATAAGATTTTGGAATGAATGAAACCTACACACGACTGACCAGGAAGCCACTACGGCCAAGACGCGAATTCGGCGGCTGCATGGGACACACAGTAAGAGACCCCAGAGCGTGGCCAGGAAGGATGGTCCCAGCAACCAGCCTCCTGGGGACTGTGACGTTGGTAAACTGAGGATGGCTGAGTCAATGGCCACCAATCCACGCTACTTATTTCAATTTTCCACCCACAACGGGCCCTGGCCACCAGCGCAGGCCCAAAGGAGGCCACCGCCAGAGCTCCATTTCCCAGCTGAACTGGGAAGACGATGTTCCTCTTGCTAGGATTTGAGGAATTCTGAAATGAAGCTGTATCAAGTATCAGCAAGGGGACGGAACTGCAGGAGCAACCACACCCAGCGAGGCCTCTGCCGGCTTCCTTGGTGGCTTCACGGCCCAGGTGCCTGGTCTCTTTCTTCCTGCCACTTAGCTCCTCCCCCTCCTCCTGTTTTGTCTTACACTGAAATCCCGGCTGCAATGAGGTGGTTTTTCCTGGTCTCATTTTCTTATAGATTCAATCTCCTGGAAGGCCAGTGAATGCATGTGACAGCCTGCAACAAACAAACAATAAAAACCCGGCCTGGGCAGGCTGTCTTCATCAGTACAGCGTGGCAGCCGCAGCTGCGCAGCGCTCAGGAAGACTGCCCATGGTGCTAGCCCTTCGGAGTCCTGAGCGTGCAGGGTGAGGACTGTGCACAGGGGGACATCCTCCTCGCCACTCTGCGTCCCGCAACGTGGGCTGGCGGAGCCCCTCCGTGGGTCCTCCTGGCCACAGCAGGTGTGGTGTCAGCTCCAGCTGAGCTCAGTCTCCTCTGGTGAGGCTGATGGCCTCGATCCCATCCTGCTGCAGTCTCCAGGGCAGACACAAGTGAGCACGTGTCTGGGGCAGGAAGTGCCAAATAGGACCTGGCATGACCTCTCTTGAAGTCTCACCTGCAATCGTCCTCCTGTCTCCATGTACACAGACGGGTATGGAGTGATGGAGGGATCTGTGTAGGGCCAGCACAGGCACAGGTCTCCTGAGCGAGGAATCCAGGGATCCACGGCCAGTACTGGAGACCAAGCCCAGGGCCTGGGCGCTAAGCACATCCTCAGCCCTTTTTTGTTTTGGACAGTGTCTTGCTAAGCTCAGGCTGGGCTTAAACTCAAGATCCTATTGCCTCAGCCTCCCAGGATGCTGGGAGGACAGGGTGCATGACCTCCAAACCTTAGAAATTCTGTCCTCTCTGCCTTCTCTGGAGGCCCACAGGGCAGCCTGCTCCTTCTCCCCGAGTGCGTACTCTGCTGCTCCGTGACCGTGGCTGCGCTCACCTGCTCCATCCTCCACGCCAGCTCCTGCGCCGCTGCTCCCACTCACACCGCTGGGGCTCCTGGCGCGGCAGCAGTCCGCCTTCTCCCGCCTCTAGCTCTTCTCGCAGTGCTGCATCTGCCAGTGCAGGCCTGGGCCCAGGCCATGGCTGTCGGCTAGCAGACTCTGGTGCTTCTCCGGCTCCCTTCTTAGTGCGCCCCTGTTCTCAGCAGTGGGCTTGCCTTCGCTCCTCTCCACCTGCTCTTCCAGCTGCTGAGAAGAAAGACTTAGGGACCTCTCCCTACAGGTGTGGCCTCGTGGGGTGAGGAGACCTGCACAAGGCCCCTGGTTGCCTGGCTAGGCCACAGGGGAGAACAATTTCATTTCTAAAACCTGAATTGAGATCATATGATACCCCACAAAACAAAAGATTTAATAAAAAATGGACATCTGAAATGAATGGACACTTTTCACAAGATGGCGAACAGATGGTCAGAAGATACATGAAAAAACTGTTCAGCATCGCTGGCCGCTAGCTAAGCACAAATTAAAACAACACTGAGGTCCCATCCGACCCCAGAAGGAATGGGTGTCTCTGAGACATCAAACAAGAACAGCTGCTGGTGAGGCTGTGTGGGGCAGAGCCCAGTGACACCCCTGGTGGGACAGGAACTACAGGAGTCAGCCTGCAGAGTCCTCAGAAACTAAAACTAGAAGCCCCACGACCCGCCAGGCCCGTGGTGGTATCTTCCCAGAAGGGTTAAAGATGCCACATCGCACGGAGCTGTGCACCTGTGTATGCAGCAGCACCATGAGCAGCAGCCACGTGTCCTTCTACAGAGGCACGGAGAGTGACAAGGGGGCACAGAACACTCCTGAGCACGGCTTCGCCATAAAGATGGATGAACCTGAGTCATAGAAAAATGGATGCAGCCTGAGACCATGATGCTAAGTGAACCAGACACACAAGCTTCAGTATTACGTGATTCTCCTGTACCACAAATGCACAGTGTAAATAAGATCAAGAGCAAAACAGAAGCTAGGGACCAGGCAAAGGAAGATGGAACTTCTGCAAAAGAGAAAGGGATCAAGAGATGGAGGGAGAAGGGCTGCACATGCTACAGTGCCCAGGCTGGTCGTGTCTTGGGATCCTCCTGCTTCAGCCTCCCATGAGCAGGCATTTCAGGTGTGAGCCACCGCATCCAGCTAGTCAGATATTTTTTAACTGTTCTGAGAGAGCTGCTTGAAGCCTTAGACCAGTGAGCACTATCCGGAAGGCCCATCTGCTCCTCTTGGGCTGCTGAGGATGTGCGTGGTTAAAGCCGAAGTTTTCACCTACAGGGCCTCAAGGGAGAAAACAAAGGCTGAGCCTCAGCTGTGAGGGGTGGACTCCTGCTCGGGATCTGCAAGGAGGGCAGGCCTTGGGGCAGAGGGAAGGTGGGCAAGACGGGATCTGCTCAGGGAAGCCAGCTGGCAGGCTCAAGCAGGAAGGACACATCCACCGGCAGCAGAGGCAGCGGGAGGCGCGGGCCTGCCCCTCTCCCCAGCTCGCAGCGGCCGCCAGCGGTCCAGGCAGGCACGTGTAGGGGGCCCCAGTCCTCAGTGACACCACAGCAGCGTCTCCAGGCTTCTGCCTGGGCTTGTCCACTCATCTTCCTTCTCGCTCTTCTCCATCACACTCAGCCCCAAGCTGCATTATCTCCACGTCAGCCACGCTGGAGCCCCAGTGCTCCACATTAACCTGCTGCTGCCCTCTTTCACCCCAACCTCCAGGAAGCACCTCAGAAAGTGCCTGCTGCCTGGGCGGCACTGGGGCCTGGGCCTTGCCCCCTTTGTCTCAGTGTCCCTGTCCTCTACCAAGTCCTGAAGACAGCACTTCAGGTTCTTCTTTGGACCTCTTGAGCCATCAAGTCCTGGAGATGCCCGAGGTCCCTGTGTCCACGACACCCATAGTCCTCAGGCGCGGCGGTAGTGTACATGTGTGGCTGTGCTCTCGGAGACTGTCGCCAAGGGCAGACCCTGACACTTCGGGATAGATTTCAGTCCATGCCTCTGCGTTTGTGACAGGAGGCTGTAAATGTCTTCCACCCCAGGACCTGCTGGGACGGCTGAAATCCTGCTCCTTCTCACTCTTATTCCTGTCTTGGAGAAGGCACTGTCACCTGGCATCAGCTGCGACCTGGGAGCCAGGTGGGCTGCCAACGGCCCCGGGCACCTGTTACTTCCTTGCTTCACGTTTTCTCCAGGATGTGCCTGTCATGCCCACACCACCCACTGCTCGCCCACTCCTCCCTCCTCCCCAGGGCTCGTGGGCCCCTCTGGCCATCAGGGGAGCCAGAGGATCCTCCCCAGCGTTACTATCTGTGACTGCTGGGTGGTCTGTCACCTGCAGTCACAGTTGTAGCGAGTGTGAGGGGACACAGGTGTGCCAAGGGGCTGGCTGCAGTGCAGAGGCCACGTGCAGCTTTTCCTGTTCAGGTCAAGCAGCTTCCTGAAGACCGTCTACAGCCCCAGGCCCACCCACTGCTCCACTGCCAACAGATCCTGGCCTCAGAGCCAGAGCCATTACTTTAAGAAGATCTGAAGTTCACGGTAAAGTCAGGCTTGCAGCACTAAGTGCTTCAGCGCACGCAGCCCCAACGCCATGCTCCTTGGTTGGGTCACATGCCTCCCCACAAGGCCCCACTGGTCCTGTTCTCCTGCATGTCCTGCTTGTGACACCTTCTGTGGCCTCCCTGGGCACCCAGTAAGCTGACGGCCCACAGATACTTCCCACAGTGCCGCCCACGTCAGCCCTGTCTCCATCGCCTGCCAGTGGGAAAGGCCTCGAAGTCTGTCAGACACTGAGTGTACACAGGGTCTGATTTAGGCTGCAGTTGAAGGGACCACAGATTAGGGGAATAGCCCTGTATGGGCTCTGCCCTGAGAGAAAACATTTACATTTTAGTTTGCACAGAAGTAGAAGAGGATTGAGCTGGGACAATGACACATGGACTGGCCGGGACCTTGTGCACACTTCCCAGGATGTCCTTGTGTGAGAAACCACCCGGCTGAGCTGGGCAGAGCCACACATTGGGGCTTGCAGCCCAAGTGCCACTACCTGGTGTGCACCAATGCCCTGGAGCCTTTCTCTGCAGCAAATGTGTAGGTACATGCCAGATTCTCAACAAGGCTTAGATGTTTGGGAACTGGATCCCACCAGATTATGCCTCCCTCTTATTACCTCACGACTTGGAAACCATATAGCTCCCCACCCCGGGCACCCATACACACATCTTTATATAGGTAGGGGCAGCCTCTCTCCTGTGCTGGCCCCACGGCTGGGCACAGAGACAGCACCTGAGTGAGGCCAGGGGCCATTACCGGGCTTGACCCTGCCAGCTGATGGGCTCACTGTGGGCCAGGTGGTGGTGCGGGAGGGCAGGCGGGCCCGGGCGCTGGAGTACTGGGGGATGTGTGGGTCCCAGGAGTGCACCAGGCCTGTGTTCTCTTTTTTCCAGGCTATTGGAGAGATGTCTCCTCTCTTTGCTATTTTCTTCTCTCATGACCAAGGCAGTTCAGACAAGAGTCACTGCCTCTGGCAGAGCCCAGGAAAGCAGAGATCAGACACGCAGGGTGGGACAAGCCCTGAGCAGCGGGTGCTGCGGAGGCTATGGATTGCTCTCGAGGGATCCCAGCAAGCAACCGGAAGAGCCCGGGGCACTGCTGGCGGGGGCCACGTGCAGGGGCTGGCAGGTTGCTGGGCCCTCTTCCTGCCCTGGCGCTAAGAGGTGCGAGATCTGAGACCAGTTCCTCCTCTGGCCTCAGTTTCTCTCAGGGTGGGAAGGAGGCTGGGACTGAAGAAGAGTCCCAGGCAGTGACTGTGAGGTGTCTGGACAGCGTGTGCCCAACTTTCTGAGAACCCCAGGCATACCTAGCCTGCTCTTAGTTCCCTGACTAGAATTACGTCCCCTGAGGGTGATGACATGGTTGTACTGGCCCCCTCTAGCCTTGTGGAGGGCAGATGGGCCAATGACGCCCCGATGTGTGCTGCTGGACAGGTGCGGTAGGGAGCTGGGAGTGTTGGGACCTCAGGGGCCTGGGAAGGCTGGCACTCTAAGGAGGCCCTAGCTGCCACCTCCCTTTCCCCTGCACAGGGATGCTGTCCTCCCCCGCCCTCCTGAGCGGCAGCACAGCCTGGTTACCAGTACCTGCTCTAGGCGGCCCTTGAGCACGGCCCACTCCACATCCCAGGCCGCCGTGTCACTGGTGTACTGCCGCTGCAGCCGCCGCCGGGCCAGCTCATCCTCCCACAGCTCAGAGCGGAAGTCCTCCAGCACAGCCTCGAGGGCGCCGAACAGCTGCTGGTTCTCTACCACCTGTGGGAACAGCAGGTTGGATCATCCTCCGGGTGGGAGAAGGTGGGGTCTGCCGCCGGGATGGTGAGAGGACCTCTGCTGCCGGTGGCACCTGGGGTAGGGCAAAGGGGCTTCTGGATCAGGGAGCTGGGCCTCCTTGAGCACCAGGCAGCGGTGCCCACAGGCGGAACTCAGGCCTGTGCCCGAGGATCCACAGCAGAGGTGCATGTGCAGAAAGGGCCAGAGGCCTGCGCAGGCTGGCCAGCTATCCTGTGGGACATCAGGTGTCCTGGTGTGGGGCACAGATGCACGTGTATCCAAGGAAATGCATACACGTGCCTCCCTGCACATCACCTATACCAGCTGTTGAGGAGCAAGGATGGTGTGTGGCTGCACTCTTGTAAACACGAGATGGTCCTATCTCACCTGTAGGCACCCAGGGAGGCTTGGTCCCAGGGGACGACTGATGGCTCACAGTGGTGACATCCTAGGTGCAGGCCGCTGTCTGCAGGCCGCTGTGCCCCCTCACCAGGCCCCATCACAGCTGCCACCCTCCCTCCTGCCTCTTGCTCCTGTTACTCCCGGGGATCAGTTCCCCTGGCCTCCAGCATCTGCACCATCCTGGGCTCATGTTGGGCACATGATGTGTCTGGCAGGTGAAGGGGTTTTGCGGTGGCTCCCTGTACCCCTAGCGTAACGCTGTTCTGCTTGGGCTTTCCAGGCTTGCTGGGAAGCCACGATCCCGGTGCGCGTGCATCGTGCAGGCGTCCTCATGCAGAGCTTGTCTGGAGGAACGGAGCATGCTGTGTCACACGGTTCCTGTCTCCTCCAACCTGAAAGCCCCCAAGTGTGCCCTGGGCCCCGCTCAGGTCCAAGGCCACTGAGTAACCCAGCACACCCCCCACCAGAAGTCCAAGCATCCGTGGGAAGATCCTCAGAGACTGTAGGTGTATGGTTTCACAGTTAAATAAAGTTCAATTAGTAAAGAGGAATCCTGGCTGGGGAGATAGCTCAGTAGAATAAGCGCCTGCCTGGCAAGCGCAGGGTCCTGAGTTCAATCCCCAGTACTGCAAATCAATACATAAATACATAACGTAAAGAGGAATCCTTTCATAAGAGCAGATGAATTAACTGAAAACTCCAGATTTGTCTCCATCATTTAACTGAGTTATAGCAGCAGATACGCAGGCTTTTGGTGGAAGGAAGAAGCCTAGTTATTAGCATTTATTGCTCTTTGGCTTTTCTTGCCTTGATCACCAGTTTTTACTTGGGACAAATGACACTAGAAGTGCAAATCAGTGACCATTCTACAAGCTCAGCAGCTCGCCAACCTTCTCAAAGCCCTACACGTGTTGCCATTAACCAGGCGTACAGCACGCGACGACCTTCAGGGAGACGCGCTCCTCACCGCGGGAAGCTGCGAGAGACGCACAGCCGTTTTCCAAAGCTCTACACCAAGAGTTTCTAAAAATTCTGTGTGTAAAAAAAGCAAAAATACAATTATGTAACAGAGGCTACATGAGCGCTACAATCTTTTCAGAAACACGTCTTTGCATACAGTCCGCTGAAAAATTATGTATTTATGATAGATTTGCTTAGTTTTTCACTCCAATAGAAAAATTACTATTTTTTTTCAAATCAAGATAATTTTAAGTATGAAAGGACAATAAGTTTGAGCTGGGGGCCGGGCAGTGTGCTGGAGCGGGGGAGGCACGGCACCTTCTCCCCGCGACCGGCCGCTTTCCAGCAAGCTCCTCCGCCCCAGCTCCACATGGTCTCTGCCAGGGCAGCTTCCGCCTGACACTGCGCAACTGCTGGCTGCAGTGGAATTCGAACTTTACAGTCTAAAGGGCAGGCACGACTCTTCTGACCATTTCTTATACCTACATATAAAAAGAAATCCTTTTGCGACTAAAAATTTGGTTCCTCTGGAAGAGAAGCAAGCACTTTTAGACTTTTGTACATATCAGAGTTAGTAAAAGTCAGGCTTCGTGTTTCCATGCATATTTAGGTTGGTGTAAGCAACACAAGAGCTGTGACCCAGGGCAAGGTCAGTCTTCATGGACAGAGCTCCCAAGCTGCTCAGGGGTGAAGACGCCCCAAAGGAACAAGAGCCCAGAGCACTGGTGCTATGGGGACTTATCCTCACAGGCCAGGAACAGCAGGTGACAAGGCAGCAAGCTACTGCAGCCGTGCCACAAATGCATGACAGCCACTGAGGCTGCCTACGGGACACTTCCAGAGATCCCAAAGAGCCACAGGAAGGCATGACTCTCCTAAACAGTTTTCATACCCACAAAGCATAGCCATGGGGTGGGGAGATAGCTCAGCGGTCTAAGTGCCTGCTTGGCATGTGCAAGGACCCAGGTTCAATCCCTGGTACTACATGCCATGCCAGGCCCCACGCTGTGCCACCCCCCGAAACTGGGCATGGTGACACATGCCTGTAATCCCAGCACTGGGGAGGCTGAGACAGGAGGATCCCTGCAAGTCTTGAGTTGCACAGCAAGACCCTGTACTATTATTTATAAATAAAACATTGAAAAACAAAAAAGAAGCACAGCCATGATGATCACTAGTTCTGTTTCCTACAGTCCTCTACACCTTTGCTTGTATTTTCACCCACCCAATGTCAAAGAAGTGAGGGCCTGCACTATACCCCAGGTTTGTCCTCCCCAGAAGCCAAACTGGGAATATTCAAATTCTGACCTGCCCCCCAACCCACCTCCTGTCCCTTCTCCACTCCACTTCTTTCCTTTGGGCCCTCTCCTTCCTTTCTTGCAGCCAGGGTCCTGCATCCTGGGCCCTGAGCAAGCTGACCACTCTACCATTGAGCTGCACCCCACCCTCAGTGTTTTCTTGTAACCAGCTAACATCCGTGAGAGTCCTATCCTTTCCCACGCCCAGGGAAACAAGAAAGCAAGCCTGAAAGCCTCCTCTCTCTCCTCCTCCCCTGGTGGTGCCCTACAATGGGTTCTGGGTACAAAGATAACCCAACTCAAGCATCAAATTAAGACTTGGTTCCATTTAGTCTCTTTCTACTGAAAGCTACCCTGGGTTCGAATCCCGTGGAAACTCTGGTGCCAAAGGTTTTGCTGTACAGCCTTTGGGTGGGTTCTAAACATATGTTGGTTTCAACTCCAAGGCCCAATTTCTCAACCTCTTCAGAGATCAGCTCATTGGTTTTCTACCAAGAAGCATGATAAAACAGCTTCAGCAGGTCCTTCTCCTCCACTGAAGGGCACATCAGCTTGGGAAAGGCTCAAAGCACTGAGAAAGAGATCAGGAGCCTGATGGTGAGATAATGTGTCATGCTGCACGGCTTCACGGTTCCTGCCAGCCAGGCACTCACAGTGCCATGCAAGTCTACACTCGATGTTATCCACAAGAAGTGCCGGGAGAGTTAGGCCTCACCTGCTATACCTGAGACCACGCCAGTGCTTTTCAGAAGCCCAGATTTCTGACACAGGTGTATCAGGTGAAATCCTACCTCGAGGAACACTAAACCACCCTTGATAGACTCCATGCTGCCTTGGGGCCATTAGCCTTACAGACAGGTTTAATGGAGAAGTGGAGCAGACACATTGACTCACGCTGATCCACAAGAGAACAGCCACAAAACAGGAAAGGGCCTCCGCCTCTTCCTTACTGATCTCGTTCTGGCGGGCAGGGACCTGTGATGCTCAGGCCCGGCCCCAGCCCTGTGGCGCTGCCATCTGCTATGCACAGGCGGGGCCACGCACATCAACAGAGGCCCCTGCTCTATCAGCAAGGACAGGCCCTCCCTGTGACCAGCCAGAAACAATGCTACATCCACACATCTGGCAACATTTTTATAAAGAAGTCACTGTAGGCTTTTTTTTTTAACCTTGTTACATTTAGATTAATCTAGGATTCTTTTCTAAAACCACTGTCCCTCCACCCCCAGAAGAGAGGACAAGCGCTTGAAGGCCACCTGAGGGTATCTCTCAGAACAGTACTTTCAGAAACTGGGTATTCCTTTACCAAGGGCCACTTGCGCTCTGGCCAAGGGTGTGCCTGACCTTTGGTGCTAGAGTACACTGTGCCTTTGGTCACCACTGCTGTCACCTTCAGTGTCTGAAGCACAAATACGGGCTAGGTGTCTTGGTTACTTTTCTCTCCTTGCTGTGATAAAGTACCCGACACCCAAAATTAAAGAAGGAAAGGTTTATTTAGCTCACAGTTTGTGGAGGTTTCAGTCCATACTCAGCTGGCTCCAAGGCAGAGTGGCACAGGGCAGAGGGCAGTTTAAGGTGGCGGAAAACAGCAAGATCAAAAGGGAGGAGCAGAGGCAGACAGTAAGCAAGTATAAGGAATACCCACCCAGGCTATCTGCCCCAGCGCAGGTATAGTACTCACACCTGTAGTCTCAGCCATGGATCATGAATTAATCACAAATTCTAGAAATGACCACAGTGACTGCATGAGGCTTTGGTAGGACATCTAGATACAAACCATAATATTCTGCTCCTGGCCCCCCAAAGACTCACACACATTCCTTTATGGAAAAGGCATTTTAGTCCAGCTCTAAGAGTTCCCAAAGTCCTGAAAGTTTCAGCATTGCTGAAAAGTTCAAGTCCGAAGAGTCCTCCAAGATCTAAGGCAAACTCTTAGCTGTGAGATCCTGTACAAATGAAAGTTAAAAACTTCCAATGTTCTATGGAACAAGGGAAACATTACCATTTCAAAAGGTACAAAACAAGAGGTTATAAAGCTTTGGGACCCAAGCAAGTCCAGAATCCAGCAAGGCAAACATTAAGTAGTGTAGTTCCATATGGAACATCACAAGCAATCTGTGGTAAATCATGAGCTTACGTGGCCCTGCCCCTGTGGTTTCATTCTCAAGACTTGCTTTGCTCCCTTCCTGCAGCTTTTCTTAGACGATTCACATTCGTGGCTTCTCCAACCTGTGGTCTACACTGCACGTTAGGCTTCTCTCTCTGTTTCACGCACTGCCCTCTCGGGGGCACACTACCTGGTCTCCTAGGCCTTCTGAAATCAAGGTGGAAGCCTTCTTAACCTCAGAACCCTTGCACTCTTCATGTGCCTAAAACCAATGCCACATGGATGATGCCAACTAGAGCAGTACCCAATGTTCTTCTCTCTTGGCTGCAGAGGTAGAGTGCCTGGATTGCTGAGTGCTCTGAACCTGATTCTGAGGAGCAAATTCTCTAAGACAGCTATTCTGGAACTTGTGTGGCCACCGCCACCATCACTGCCATCCTGGAACAAGACACTCTGGGGCTTTCTCCTCAAAGCAAAGTCTTTCACTTTTGTAGGTTTGAGGCTGCAAAAGGTGGAGATTGGCTGCTTCTTGTGATGCCCTCAGGCCATCCTTTCTATTCTTCTGCTGCTTCTTAGCGATGAAGATCTCAGCTCTATCGTTGTGGTCCACAGCTTTAGTGGAGCTTCTTTCTGGCCAAATTCAGAACAATTTTAAATCATCCTGATGGGCTATTTGCTTGATTGTCAACATGAATCTGGCTAAAAGCCCCCAATAATAGCCATGCCACTGCTTCAACATTCGACTGCCTTGAAATTTCTTTCGCCAGATTAATCAGTCCATCACCCTTAATCTCAGCCTCAGGCAAAGTTGCTGGACACAAGCAAAACACAGAGAAGCTTTCTGCCCAGCCATAACACACATCATGTGGAGTCCAACAACCAGTGTGGTGCTTCCCAGAGAAACCTCTCAACCCCCGTTTTTACAGGCAGGATTTCTGTCAGCATTCTGGTCTTCTGAGCTCTGACTAGAATCTCCCATACAGAATAGCTGAAAGTGTTTCAGTGGCTCTCTTTCATGGGTATTTGCAGACCTTTCCTCTCTCTTCTTAGAAGCCATTTCCAAAGGCTCTTGAACACATGGTCAGGTATAGTCACAGCAACCACCCCACTTCTCAGTATCAAATTCTGTCTTGGTTACTTTTCTCTTATTGCGGAGACAAAATACCTGACACCCAGAATTAAGGAAGGAAAGGTTTATTTAGCTCACAGTTTGTGGCGGTTTCAGTCCATACCCAGCTGGCTCCAAGGCAGAGTGGCACATGGCAGAGGGCAGCAGTTCATGGCGGTGGAAAACAGAAGCACCACAGGGGCAAAAGGGGAGGAGGAGCAGAGGCAGACAGCAGGCAGACAACTCTCCCTCCCTTACACAGCATTAAAGCTATCTGCACCAGGGCGGGTGTAGCACACACCTATAATCCCAACACTGGATCATGAATCAATCACAGACTCTAGAAGCCCGCCCTGTGACTGCAGGAGGCTTTGGGGGGACATCTAGACAGAAACTGTAACACTAGGAAGAATCAATAAGACCCACACTTAATAAGTGAACACTGAGTCATCATTCAGAGGCTTAATTCAGGCCAGGTCTGATGAAACTCCAGGGTCCGTCTGGGAAGAAACCACAGACCAGAGAGGGCTAGAGCTTTGTCAGCCATGGCGAGGTACGCCGTGACCTGCCCGCTGGGGAAGGGATGACGGGGCAGGCAGTCCTCTCACCAGGTCTCCTTGGGTATATGTGAACTTGTACCCATGCACACGGTTAGTTCAGAGCAGCAGAAATGACAGCGAACAGACCAAATGCTAGGTGTGGTAGCTGGTACACTGTGTCAACTTGGATGGCTGAATGGGCTGCAGTCCTGCTGGTGGGGGACCCGCCCTGCCGCAGGGAGAGTCTGCCTTAGGGCGTGATTGGGCCCGCCCCAGAGTGACTCCGCAGGAAAGGTGCATATAAAGGAGTCGAGGAAGGCTCCTCCACCCCGAGTCCTTGGAGAAGTCCGGGTCTTCGTTGTGCCACTTTGCAGCTGTGCCATTTTGGAGGAGCTTGATCCTCACAGTGGAGCGCCAGTCTTCACAGCCAGCGCAGACGGGAGAGAGGCTTGATGGACGCCGCGGCTGCTGCTCCTCCTCTGCTCTTCATTGTTTTCTGCCGCCATGAACTGCTCCTGTGTGCCTCGGAGCCAGCAGAGTATGGATTGTAACCTCCACAAACCGTGAGCTAAATAAACCCTCCCTTCCTTCATTTTGGGTGTTGCATATTTTGTCCCAGAAATGAGCAAAAAATAACTAAGACACTCTGTGACCACCAGCTGGCTCCTCTTCTGTGGAGGGAGCCACCTCGTCAGGGAGGCGGTGAAGCTTTGGAGTTGCAGGAGCCAAGCCTCACATGAGGCGCTGTCGAGGCTCAGGACGGAGCTTTCTTACGCACAGTGTCGGGCGGCACTCAGTGGCGAACGCCTGCCTCCCACACTCCAGGCCCTGCATTTATCCTCCTTGTACTTCAAAAATGAGCTAGGTCTCATCTGGCAGAGATGTTCTTTCTGGAAGCTTCTTCATCTCAGACAAGACAGAAAGGGGGCAGCTGGGCAGCCAGAAAGCCGGCCAGTGTGGACGTGTGGGACAGGCCAGGCTTCCAGGCCCTGTGGCTGCAGGAAGCCGACAGCCAGGGCTGCACCTACCTGGGGGACAAAGGTGCCCAAGTCCTACTCGGGCCTGAGCCTGGACTGGTGGGTCTCTGCAGTGAGCTGGAGTGGGCGAGCCTCAAAGGCAGCTGGGGAACATCACCCCACAGCTCTTACGGAGGATCCTGTTGGTCCTGCATGGCCGCTTGTGGCTGTCTCAACAGGAGGGTCACATCACCTCCCTGAGTGACAAAGGAACTTGGAATCATCAGTCGAGCGGCGTCATGACTCCAGCTCCTGGATCACATGGGTTTGAACCCTGACTTCAGGAGTCACCGAGAAGTCTCCAGGCACACACCACTGTGGCAGTGCTAGCCCCCAAATGCCTGGCACAGCTGCCACCACACGCTGAGTACAGACTGGGAAGCAGGGACATTGTCAGGGCCCTGGCGGCCAAGCTGGTGGCTCTTCTAGAACGGTTCCCCTGGCTGGTGAGTGCACCTTGTTTTTGGTAACCAGGTAAATGATGTCAACTATGACGCACCGCGAGATGTGGGACACGCCACAACTCAGCCCCAGGCCAAGAGCTGCTCACTTGGGCACGGATTCTCGGGAAGGTCCTTGGCTGCGTCCCCTGCGCATCCCTCTGCTCTGCCCTGGCTCTGCAGAGCAGCCTGTCAGACTCCCACTAGCTCCCGCTCCGGCGCCCAGCCACACCCATGCCACAGACAGAAGTGGAGCTTCTCACAGAGCAGTCACTCCCAGCCCAGCGGCCCCTCACAGCATGGTGCACTCACGCTTGACAGGCGGACCTGCCCCAGTCTGGATGCTTCCTCTGCCCCCAGGTGCCCCCACTGCACAAGGCCGTGCCACACACTCAGACACCTGTGTTCACTATGAAAGAAAGTTGCTAAGAGCTAATGTTGGGAAGAACAGGTGGAAAAAGCGAGACAATTAAAAACCCTGCCAAATGGGAACTTTGGGCTGGGTGAAGTCCTATTACTTTCCACCCCCAAGGCCCACATTTTCCAGACTATGGTTTAGAAAACCAGGGGGGGTCACACACTTTCCTTTCCCTAAACAGTGGGCTGCTGGCTGAGGCATCACCCTGCTGTGATCCAGGAAGCCACTTGAGCTAACCACAGGCACCTCAGAGATCTGACCTGGACATTGTTCCTCAGAATAAAAGCAGGACTAAGTTGAGGCACCGTCTGCAAGGCCTAGATCCCTGCTGGGAACTCTCTTCCTCGATCTGGTCTCCCACAGCCAGTGGCCATCAACACACTGCCACGGTGTGGGCAAAAGTCCTTGGGAAGCGCCCTTTCTTCCCAGAGTTACCCACCCTGGGAACACTCGGGAGTGGGCGGGAGGATTCCTGGTGCGTGGGAAAATCAGACCCTCTGCTTTTCCTCACCCAGATCTGTGAACCAATGTCCCAAGCTTCATACAAGGCTCTGCTGGACACCTATGATCCCAACATTTGGGAGGCTGATGCAGGAGGATTGCTGCAAGTTTAGAGCCAGCCTGGGCCAGCCTGAACTGCATAGTATTTTAAAAAGGACATTATCAGTAGTATCCTTTGGTTTATCAAGTGATGGAGCCCACTGTGAAGCAGCCCTGAGCAGCACTTGACTAACCAGTGGCCTTCCCATGTTTCCCATGAGTCTGCCCAAGGCCTGGGCCATTGTCTGGAGATGGGCGGCGTACTCATAGTAAGTGAACCTCTGAGGGTCACTGGTCCCTGCTGGGGCCTGGCATGGTGGGTGGAGCCAAACGCCTCAGCATAAGACAGGGTCACGGCCAGGACACCTGCTCCAACCTCAGCCGGGTGGAGGCTGCAGCCTCCGGCACCTCGCTCCTGGGTGGGCAGCCTAACGCCTCACCCGAGAGTCCTGAGCAGTTC